>JAQGAI010000983.1:0-16520 GCA_034696905.1 Lepidocyrtus violaceus | reverse complement strand
GGAATCGAAACGTCGGTTGGAATAATAAATATTACCAAATATTTCTCGTGAAAAACTCCATAAGTTAACTTAATAAAACATTATTTTTTCCTTCCTTTTTTTCCTATTTTTTTCGACTTCTTAAAAATTATCCAACCGTGTCGTGTTGTAATTATGGGAAATAAAGTAGCTAAACGAAGAGCAGGCCTTGGTTAGTTAGACTTGCCTTATTGAATTGAAATCTTGAAGCGCTGCTTGAAACTTGAAAAAAGATAACAGTGAAACAAGGAGCGGAGCAGCGTGTTTAAAAAAAACGGCTACGCTTAAATAATCAAACATGCGTAACAAATTTCAGTTTTCGTTTCATTCAGTGAAAATAATCTAGAGACCTTTTTTCTGAAAAGTGTCGCTTTGGCTATCTGGCTGGTGGCGGGTGGGTAAGAAACAACTTTGACTACATGTTTAACCCTCCATTGTAAAGTAGGTAAATGCAACTAAAGTTTGAAGATGGTGTCATGTCAAATGTCATGTGTGGACAAGCTACCCTTTCCCCGAACTATTATTTATAGCAAGAGGGACGCCCAAAACCCATCTACCAAAAAGTTGTTCACTGATCATAAAATTAAAAACGTTTTCCCCCCTCTCTCCAAAATAGTTAATTGGGAATGATGGCAAAGTCGCTTAAAGCGGGTTAAACTCTATTCGTGACTCGTTTTATATTTATTATGATCAATCTAATGATTCTCGTCACCACAAAACAAGGGACAGCAGTCAGAAGAAAAAAAAAACGGAAATTCTTTCCCCGTTAACGAATTCGGGAATAAAGGAACGTGAAAAGCCTCTCGTCATCCTCATCTCATGAGTAAAATGCCTGATTTTACGACAAGATTGAAAGGAGACAGGCTAAAGTGTTGGGTGCATGCTCAGCATCAGCTCGTCATCATCATCCTCCTCTTACGCAATAGCTGTAGCTGTGCTACTCTAGAATTCCACCTTATTCCCGTACAACGTTTTTTTTACTATCCCGATATCTTTTAGACCATTTTACTACTCCACCTTATCCACTACTCTCGAACAGTTGACAAAAGTCCACGATTTTATGATGACTTCTCTCCGACTTGAACAAACTGAGCGTAATTTGTATTTTCTTTGGGAAATGTTTGCCATTTCCCTGTGCATGGACTTGGGAGAGAAAGAGAAGATGCGGAGTAAAAATGCACAAGTAATGTATGGGAGCATCTATACATATTATTAAATTCTATTTTTACAAGCTCGCCGCATCATCATCCATCCACTCCACTGCATTTTGTTTGTTTTTTCGGAGGAAGAAGGGTGAATCTTGAAAGAAAGGAAACATTTTTTGTATTTATTTCATCTTGATAGAAAGAGGGAGCTCGAAAAGTCCCTTGTTTCCTTGCTCGCCTCCATCCCTTCCTTCCGTTACATCATCATCATCATCCTCATCATTACATAACATAACTTTTTTTATGTAGCAAAATGCGGGCGAGTGGAGTGTAGCAGCATTTTGCGTAATGCGGTCTTGTACAGTTTTCGAAATACAAAGTTGTTTGGTGGAGGGGTTTCGGTTGCTGAGCAGAGCACATCCCCCAAAACAATAGAAAGGTCCACCGCTGCTCCCTCTCTACATTGTTGTTGTTGTTGTGTAGGGGAAGCAGCGTATCTGAAGGAGCGCTACCCGTTTTTTTCCTCCTCTCCTCCGCTCTTCATCACTGATTTTGATTTTGATGGCGGTGGAGATGGTGAGGCATGGCTTGGTTTGCTATATGTGAGGTGCTGTAGTGGAGTGTCTTCTCCTTTCTAGCGAGACGAAAACATGGAGGAGGAAAACAGTCAGTAAGCCAGTGACAACCACATCACTTCCCAAGCAATATTCTACTATTCTTTTTTTTTAGGAAATAGACTCACTCCGGAAAATCACCCAAAAAACAAAACGTCATTAGGAGAAATGCTCAACTGGATGGCAAAAGGTTGAAGAATAGAAAGAAAAATAAAAAAAAAAGTGGAGGAGGAGAAGAAAAAAAAGCTGAAGAGCTGTTCCCCCACGTCAGATCACTTCATTCCTTTCTTGACTCCAATATTACCATTTGTGGAGACATGAGTGCTGGCTCTGCTCTGTTGTCTTTGGAACTTTGAAGTAGATCATTTCCCTTGTAAGGAGCATAATAATATGAGCATCTCCTTCCCAAGCCGTATGCATACTCGTTTTAGTGGGGATATTAAAGCGCAACCATCCATTTATCCATTAAGAGATCTAACAAAACAAAATATTTGAAAGAGAGAGAGAGAAAAATGAAAAAAGTGACTAACTCAACTGGCTAAGGAACAAGTAGATTCCTTACTTGGGTGCTCATCTCTCCTCCACTAAAACTATTCTATCTATTTTCCTTCACTTTTTCATCATGTTCGAAAAGGAGAGGAAGACTAAGGAAAGTGGAAAAAAGGGAAAGAGAGGAGCTCATGTCACAGTCGTGATTTTGTGGGATGAGGCTCAACTGAACATGAACACTTTGCTAACTTGATCTGACTGTTTTTATTGGTGTTGTTTCAGGAAATGGAGATGATAGTGAGAGTGACTCCACTACTCTCGCGCTTCCACTTGCAACAAAGCAATGCTAAAGCTACACCCATCCAACACTACTACTCTCTCACATAAGCTCATATATATATACCTATCTACATGCCTTACTTTTTTTTACAACTATGTATGTATCTCTGTATTGTGTAGCAAGTGCGTAAAGAATTGTTTGAACTGGAAGAACGACTTAATTTCTTTTTCATGCTGTGCATGGCCAAGCACAAGTTTAAAGTTCAACTTGGTACATCATTAATAAAAGTATCCTTCTTCTTTGACGAGGAGGAAAGGGAGAAAATTTCTAGCAAACAAAAAAAACTATGGGGAAGGGAAAGAGATCGGAGAGAACATGCCTCGGCTCGGATAGGAAAAGGTCATAGTTTGACATAGCCATAGCTGCATTGTTGCTATATTTATTCAAGAAGAGAAATATATTGGAAAAGTAGTAGAAAGCTACATGCATAGCCATACAGTAGCTGGATCTGGATGGTTTTTTTATTTTCAAACTGACGATGATCCAATCAGCTTCATCGTTTCCCTTGAGCACATCCATATGTTTCCTATTTTCAGCATATCAAGATTCTGTCTCAAGATAACATTAAACTTCACACCTTCATTAAATGACGTTCGGTTGATGATGATGATGATGACGGTGTACAAAAATCCTGATCAAGATAATGGGAATACAGTGCAGTGCAGCAGCAAGCAGGATCAGGAGGATCAGGAATAGCAATCCACCAATGATATGCTCATACTATGCTCATTCAACAGATACCCTTGCCATTTGGTATCAGTTTAGTGTGGCTCTTGCATGCAGTCTGCATGTTCCTTGTTCAAAAAATAGAAAAAGAAAAAAACTGACGAATGATAAGTTTTTTTTTCTTTTTCTTTCACTCTATCATTTTATTCAAGAAAAAAGAAAATGAGTTTAAAGCTTATCTTAATTTATGCGGTATACATGCTCTGTTAATACTCAACAGCAGCCTCTTCTCCTTCATTTAGCTTTTGTTCTGCTCGCATCAAAAACGACAGCTTCTTCAACAGGGACAATAATAATTGCTATTAGTCGAGCATGCAAATAGGAAACTGATACTGGGATGGTGGTGACAAGGAGAAAACATGTCACTATTTTTGCATTTCTCATCCCCGTGAAAGAAAATTATTGCCCTTTGTTTTTTGCTCTGCTCCCATTTTAAAAGCAGGTCTATTTCTCTCTTTCGAGAAAGGGAGATGATAAGCGTTAAGATAAGAGGAGGAAAACAGACTGCTGCTATGATACTCCTATTATTGTGTAGTAGCTGGTCGTTAAGACATGTCATTATATAATGATTATGGTAGTGTAGCACTTTGGTCAACATGTCATTACATAATCCGCACTACAAGCAGTTACATCAATTAAAGTTAAGAAGTGTAAAAGATAATTTATGAATTATGTGAGGAAAGCGAGAAAGGGGGAAGAAGACTCTTGGATGAAAACTGAATTCTAAAGCTGGTTTTAGCTCATACAAAGTGAGAGATGAAAACAGCAGCGTTTTCGATTTTGCTAAAAAACAAACAAAGAAGGAAAGGAACAGCTTCCATTGCAATGTTTTATTTTAATGCCTCTGCCCTGTCAATGAATTTTATTTTATGTACATTGACCTTGAAAATTTATTGTTAAAATTGTGTCTAGTATTTATTTCCATTGTTGACTTTTCATCAAATGGCCTTATTATTACCAACCAGGTATCCTATCATCATCATCACACGGTAGGTCCTTCGGTATCTTGTAGAATTAGTAAAGGAACAACTGTTGTCTTGATCAGTATAACATAGCTTATGTGCGTATGGGGTTGGAATTCTAAGAAAAACTGGCGTATTGTGTCTCCCTTATGAAGCTACTTATATGTAAATTGTGCAAAATGAATATCCATTTGATAATATGGATGAAGACTATTGTTAAGCTTAAGCCATTTATGAAACGACAAGTGGAGGGAAGGCGCAGATTAGAAAAACATTTATCAGTATGATGGGATGATATATATTTTTTCATTCTCGTTTTTTATTACTCAATATTAAGATAATGAGTCCGGTTTTTTATTCTTCCCTTTTTCTGTGCAGCGGGGGATGCATCATCATCATCATATCATCATCATCATAATCAACAGTTTTATACCAATTGGTATACCATAGCACAACGATAAGTCAACTTATAAATAAATAACGTACTTGGCATAATAAATATGAGTATGAAAAGCTAAGCACACGCAGCATCATCATTCTCTCATCCTAAAAATTGTAATACAAAAAGTAGAATGAAATGCATTATTTTTCCTAAAAAAAACTTCTGGAAAGTTAACAAAATCCATTATATCCACTTAAAGATGGTGATTTCATGGGCGCAGCATAGCCGCACCGGCCGTAAAAAATAAATAGGAGCAGCAGCATAGCAGTTCCAGCAGCCCAGCACCGACCTCCTCCGTGAACAGACATGGACATACCTTATACTTTATGTAAGAATGATAAAGGGGTTGTTGTTGTTACCAAATAAATGGGCATTTTAATGCAGAAGACGAAGGGAGAAGAACTGCGTTATTATGTGACGTGAAAAGAGGCAATATCATCATCACCCCCGAGAAAATGAAGACGCACACACGACATTCTGTCATCTTAATTCTCTCATGAGATCTTCTTCAAAAATGCCATTGTATACTACTCCACCTCATCTCCAGTGTCCCTTCTTGATTTTATTCCATTAACAGTTGTCATATTAGAAAATACAAAGTAGGCAGTTATCATCAACATCATCATCACCATCATCTTCGTCGTTCCCCACCGCAACTTGTATTCAAAAAAGTAAAATATTTTTATTTTATTTCATTTTGTCATTTTGTGTGACTCACAAAAAAAGCTTGATTACGCCCAGATAAATGGTACCGGTGGTGGTGGGGAAGGGGATGACGGTGATCCTGTTACAGCTTCTTTTTTTCTACCTGTGCCTTCTTCGTTGTTGGTAAGTATAGAGCTTACCACACACACTACTTAAGGACCGAGTCCTTTTGTAGATCAAATCAGCATCTAACAATAATAATAATAATATAAGTAGACAACAACATTTTAATGATAATGATATGATGATGATGAGATGACGAAAAATGATGAGGACAACAAGGCCTCCATGTGGCTCTCCGCCGGTGTGGTACAGTGTGCGACATGTTTCTCCCCCAACATGTATGTGTGGAGTCGAGTCGAAGAAAGTCAGCCTATTATCCCGTTCCACAGCTATTTTCAGTCCGTAAAAAAATAAGATAACAACACAAGTCATACATAAGTTAAGTATATGATAATGATGATGATGGTGATGATTTTTATGACGAATTGGCATATTTTTTCTCCTAATTTATTTCAGTTAATTTGAATCCTTTTCCATCCATTCGGAATATAATCTTGAAAGAAAAAAATAGATTATATTTTCTCCTAAAGTGGTTTCTTGTCCCCTTTAGGAATTAGTCTGAAGCAATTTAAAGCAAGATATTAGCTCCACGAGAGATAGAAGGGAGCTCATGGAAAACAATGAAGGGAAAAAGGCTCCATGCTGGGTAAACAGCTTCATAATGTGTGCTCTGATGATGATGGTAAAAATTTTGATTGAAAACTAAATAGTATAGTTTGTATAGTAAGTATAAAAGCATGTGTCCAACATTGTCTTATCTTCTCCTTCTTGTAGGCGCATTTAATGAGCTCATCATATTACTTGGCACACACGTTGGACCTCCAGCGGGAGGATGAACAGTATTACATAATCTCATAATCTTTCTTGATTACCTCACAAATAAAAACGCAACAGTGACATTTCAGAACCTAAAAAATAAAAAATATCCCTTCCACGGTTCATCATCATCATCATCGTCATCCACTGTTTAAAAGTTTAAAAGAACCTTCCTAATAATATAATGGTATTTTCTCGTCTTGTGTAGTGGAGGATGATGATATGATATGATCCTCACTTTGATAGGATGATGATATCCTAATAAAAGTGGCTTTCATTTAGCTCCAACAATAGAAAAATAGTTAATGAGGAGGGCTTTATTTACTCTTGTTACTTTTAGAAGACATAACAATCGTAATATTATTGGAGAGGAACATGATCAAAAACAAATATGGTATATAGGTGGTGCTCTGGACTGTGGACCCCATACGTGAAAGTACACATTTTTAAAACCGGAGATAAAAATGTTATCAACTCATCAGCATAATGATAATACGATGATAACAATAATATAATGATGATATTATTATTATTAGGAGATTACCAAGTTGTTATTACGTATTACCTCATTTAGACTCTGGTGGTGGTGGGGATGATGATGATGATGATGAGGCCGCACTGCCACCGTACAAACTTCCACTCCACAGTCCATATCACATCCATGTTTCTTCTCGCTGTGTGTTCCACTGATAGAGTCAAGTTCACTGATATTCTCTTCTCTGTTTTTTTCTTCAAGAGAAAAAAAAACATGAAAACGGCTTATCCAACTTTTTGTTATGTTATGTACTCCTTTCCACACTGATAAGAATAAGTGGAGTAGAAGCTGATGATGATGATGATGAAAATATCGTTAGCTGGAAGATGGACAGGGAGGTAATAAAACTATTTAATAATATGGCAATAAAAATTACAATGAATAAGTTATATTCATATCATCCCAATCAGTTTTACCTCTCCTCGCAGAAAGATGTAATAAGTAGCTATAAGGTAAGCTAAGTAACTACCAAGTAATTTATTATGTTGGGTAATAGATACGCGGCTAATCAGAAACAAACTGGGGGAAAAAAGAAAGAAGGATAAAATGGTAGTAAGGAAGATGATCAAGACAGAACTCCGAATCCAAACAAGAACCATTCTTCTACTTATTACTACTTGTAATAATAACGTGGAAATTTTTTATTTATTAATTTAAATTGAGATTTACTACTGTACGTGTCCCTTTTTTATATGGACTAATTAATCACCGGCCGGCGTTTTCTGTTCTCTCGGTTGGAGACTACTCGCTTGGCTCATGCAACTTTATCCATCCACTTGGTATAGAGCATATAGGCTATAGGGGATGTGTAACATTGTAAAGCTCTTATTAGCTATGATATGATATGATAAGATGAGTTGCCAGTTCTTGTCCTTCCTTCCTTCACTCCCGGCTTCGCGGCTTCACTGATGAGACCGGCACCGGCAACAATAAAATCATTGCATGTTTCATTTTCTTGATTTCTTAATTATTTTCATCAGTATCATGATGATATGAGCATGAGAGATTGTTCCTTTCCTTCTTGTAAGAGAAAATTAGACGGGAAATTGGCAAAACGTAGTTGGGAGATGAAAGATGGATATGAATGAGCCACGGCACGGCAAACAAAATTTTGCTTGAAGTGAAATGAGGCGTTTGCATTGGATCGCATCGCATCTCCTTCACCAACATCAGAAGCCCCCGCCACCAAAAAAAAAACATTTTTTTATCTCCTATTTTATTTTTGTAATAGATATAACATGATTCTCAAGTCAAGTAGCCAAGGCCTCTCCTTCTTCTCCATTTTTTAAAACTTTTTTCCCCATAAAGCTCTGCCTCAGCCCATGTTACATTATCAAAGATTTTTTAAAAGTATTCCAACCTTGTCCACTGGACTGGTGGTGGTGGTGTTGGTGATGCACCCCCGAGCAAGTTACTGTCAGCCAGATAAGAAAACAAGCCGAAAGTTGTTGTTTTTTTATTTTTTGATGGTGGTGGTGGTGGTGGGGTGAATAGGAATAAGCCATATTACAAAAAAAAATAATCCAGGGAAAGAAGAAGAAACAACTTATCTCGCCGCTTGATCAAAAACTGAATATTTATGGAGGATCATCATCATCATCTCGAGTCATAACAGTAAAAATAATTATTACAGCTTCATATTATCATCATCCTTCCTCGCCATTTGCTCACTCGGTTATTATTACTACTTTTCCTTATAGTGGCGGTGGCGATGATGATGCTGATGAGTCCTTTTCCCACCCACCCCGCTTTAAAGACGGTGAAGGAGATAAAGCCGTAATATGATCTGATGATATGAGCACGCTTTTAGTTCTGTTCTGTTGGGTAGACAAAAAATAAAAACGTTACCAACCACCACCACCACCACCATCCCATATCATATCATATCTATATCAGCTTATTTAAGTTTGTTGGAGAGAAATAGGAGGAGAAAAGTTATATAATAGGTTTATTATTAGCTTGGCCAACTCAAGCTATATATGTCTTAATCCTCCTTCGTAATCGATTTTTTTTAACATGAACGCGAATTGCACCAATTACGGACATCAGTTAAAGACGCTGGTCCATTAGCACGACTACATTTTTTATTGATATTAATAATAACAATACAAAGTTAATTGACTTATTTGAGGTATTCTTCCCCGTTGTTAGTTAGCTTTAGTATGCGGTGGTGGGTGGGTAAAATTGATTTATTTAATTATTTTGTTTGTGAGGATAATTCATCAAAACTAACGATAAGAATGAGTGATTCGAATAGTTAAAGTAAAACTGTGGGGTAATCTAAAACAACAATCCTCATTAAGAGCTACTTCTTCTTAATTAGGCCTTCAATTTGAGAACAATGTTTCTTTTCCATTAGGGAACAAACAGGCTATAGTTGTGTTATGAGTTATATCATATAATTCAAAATAATTGCTACTTAATTGTCTAGATAAAATAGTGGATGGAAGAGCAGGGAAGGAGTAAATCAGCAGTATCTCAGCAGCTTACTTTCAGCCTTTCCGCCTTAATGATAATGCAATTCTGTAATTGATTGAGGGTTTGTTGATCGTGAGTGCAATTTTTCTTCAAAGTAGTAAAAACTAAAACCCCTCGGCTGAATTAGCTTCCTTGAGAATTATAAACAGCCACTGACTGAGAGTAGTTTAATTGCACTATTAAAAGCACTACCCATTTTAAGCATGTAATGTAATACAAATATAATATTGATTCATTACACAAGCTAATTGTTTCCTTATCCAAGCTTTTTCTTCCAAAAAGGCTATAAAAAATTGAAAATTTGAAGCGGATAAAAAAGATGGCGTCCACATAATCCTACAGAGTAATCCCAGTCATTTTTCGACAAACGAGACACGGTTTTGTTGAAGTTTTTCCCCGAAAAGTAAACTGTTTTGGATTTATACCGAAGGGGTCTAGTCTAGCTTATATCATCATCGAGTCATCACTACTACCATTTGGCTTTGTTGTATTTGAGGAGGCTGCTGTGGAGCACCCTCCTTAAATTAATCTTTCCTATTCTATACATTCATTCCGTTGCGCTGAATACTTATTGTTATAGAAGGAGAAGGAGGAAAATAGAAAATCCAACTATGATTTAAAAAGTTCAAAAACAAATCTACCCACGTAAGTAGTTTTTTTTTCAAACCGCCTATGTGCTCTATGGAATAGGATAATATTATACCATCTAAGGAAAGAAATGGAAGGAGGAGGGAGGGAGCTAAGGAGTGAAACAAGATAAGTATGTAGTTGTTATTTTTTCTTCTAGTCCTATTTTTTCCATCTCATTCACACGCTCCTTCTTTTGCATAATGTGATGATCATCAACCCCATCACGAAACAGTTTCCCTCCTCTCTCAAACTAGCTTACAGATTTTAGCCAGAGAGAGAGAGAATCACAGGAGAAAGAGAGGAAGTTGGAGGCATTAACTCTTCTAAATTATCCATGGGACTAAGGGGCCATTTCCTTGTCAAGGAAGAAGGGAAAAGGAAGAGGAATCCAATTGCTTATGCTCACTTTCCTACCATATCCCTCCAAAACTTTTCCCAACCTAATAAATAAACGGGCAGAGAGAGTTGAGAAAGGAAAAGGAGCATAGCAAAAACACGAGATGATTATGCGGTGGCAACAAACTTCTCAAGTAGCAACAGTGCCAGTGCCCCTATACAAAAAAAAATCTTCCAACCAGCAGCAGCAGTATACTGGCAATAAGCAGCCTCCGTTTTTTTTTCAATCCATACATAATAGCCTTAACAAGCTCACACTTCACTTATGCGTTTATCAATGAGTTTTTTTTATAAAGCTGAGTGTGATATAATAGTTGAGCTATTAAGTAAACCCTTTTTTCTTCACTCCTTCAGCAATGCACATTTTTTTTAGTCGACACCAAACAAGCTACGACTTTGACTATATTACCATATTCCCATTTTCTCTGACTTGCTGTAGCCGAGCTGTAATGTTGGCTAAGTAAGCATATTATGATGGGATAATGCGCTGTTACTTACTTTCCGCTGGTGTTGGAATCGGATTCGGAATGAGAATATGTTTTTACGTATCTTTAATCATCCATGGAAGTAAAGGGTGTCACTTCCCATTTGTATGCATATGTTTCCCTTCATTTATTCTCCTTTCTTGGCAGCTATATTACTCCGGGAAAAAAAATCTCCCTCCCGAGTGGATTGCATTCACTATTCACCCCACCATTTACAACATTGAATTGAATATAGAAACTGGACTGGACTGGGTGGAGAAGGAGAGAAATAACTCATGTGTGCGTTCAGTAAACAAGTTGAGAAGTTGTAATCGGAGGGAATTGTATTGTATTTTATTTTATTTCATTTCATTTATTTCCCATTCCTTCAAAATGGGCGCCGACTATTAATTACTAAAATGTTTTGAATTAATTGTAGTCGTTGCATAATTTGGTTGTGATTACACTGCTGCTGCTGCTACTACTGTTTCTTGAAGTTGAGAGAGAAGTACACAATCGCTTACAAGGGCATGCCTAATGGGAAAATTCCATCAATTATATAACAATTAAAAGGAGTTGATTGTTAATTAAAAATCCATTAGATGAGGAGCAGCGTACTAAAGAAGAAAGTAATTCCCTTCGTTTCTAACTCCTTCTACAACAAATGCAAATCCAATTTCGTTTCCTTGTTGCGAAAATGCGATATAGAATGAATGCATATATTAGGTATACATACATATGGGGCTCCGTGTCGGATTTACATTTATGCAAATAAATGGAGTTGTTGCACCTTTTCTCTTGGCTCATTACGCCCTCCGCTTGGGATGCGTGTTCAGGAGGAAAGGAAAATCTCCAAAAGCCTGGATGAGTTTTTCCGCTGAAGGATATCCAAAGTTGTGTTCATGTTGATGAGGAAGAAAAAGTGTTTTGGCGATGCTCGACTTCCTTTTGCAGGAAACAATAAGTTTCCCTTGTCGTTTTACTTAAGCATTGCCCTCCACCACCACTACCACTCCTCCAGTCATTTGACATAATTAGCGTTACTAAATGAAACAAAAGGAGGGGAATTTCTTCCTAGAGCGATTTCTTACATTACCCCAGATACCTAATTTAGCTCGTTCCACTTACAATCTAGTCGTATTCTTTTAAATTAGGCTGAAGGGAATTGCTTGATTTATTTTCATAGGCATATTTTTGGTCTCGAGTGATCCAATCTCCATTCCATTCCATCATAATCCGATCAAATGATTCATGAAACCAGTGCAGTATAATCAATCAAATCAAGAATATAGGAAAATAGTTATCCTTTCGTTCAGAGAAATCCGTTTTGGATTACAGAAATGCCACACAAACTTAAAAATACATACCATGCGCCAGTTTCAGGTTTGAGTTGAGGTTAAGATTATTCCAACATGAAATGAACAAGTTTGTCATAGACTGAAATATATATTTTGTGCGGTAGGTTGGAAGGAGAATGGAATTTATCGGATATGAATACTCAAATTGGTTGATGACTTGTGCGCTTCGTTCAAACATGTACATAATATTGAAAATTATTATTATATTGATCATTTGTTTTCTCAGTATTGCTGGCGTACATTCCAAATTCCAATCCACCTCGTTCCGAATCCCATTTCCCCTATATAAGTTACCTGTGCATTCACATTCAATTCAATTCAATTGAGCTGGTTATAAATATACCGAGGAAGAAGAAAAAAAAAATCCCAAGAAATTTGATAAGATTCCGATGACATACTGCAGTAGAGAAATACATTTTCTACGTATTTTTGCCATTGCATGGCTGCTTCTTTCTTGTAGGAGGGTGGTCAATAGTTTTTTAGTTGAAGGGAAGTAGCGGCCAACGATCAATTTCACATTTGTACAACTTTCCGGATTGTCAAAGGAGATAAGGGGACGGTCAATTATTCGAGTATTAAAATGTTTGTGATTGTGAGTTGATTACCCTGTCCCGGCAATATTCCCTTTCTCGCTTGGATTCAACTCAGCCAGAGTCAGAGTTGACAGGGGTGATTGGGAGCTTTGGGAGGTTGAGTAGTGTGTGAGCGCTGCGCTGAATAAACTTGACTTGACTTGATGGACTGACCAGTCCAAGATTAAATTCATTGGAGTTTGGTTTGGCTCGCTATCGATATGATGATGATGATGACATGGACAGGGGGATAGCTTAGCATGGAAAGCATTTTTATTCAAATATGCGTGGGGCCTCTCCTACAATTTTCCTTTTCATGTTGTTAATATATTTACATTATGGGGATATCAATAAATAAGCGAATGCGGAATTCGAAGTTGTAAAAAAAAGTTCGCCAATTGTCATGCTTGTGAAGCGGTGTATATATGAGGCCATATCACGACCATTCCATTCAAGACAGGCCCCATCAATTGTAATATTAGATATGTAACGCAGTAAAAGTGTGCTTTGTTTGGCATCAATCGGAATTCCAATTTCTTTTGTTTGAAATACAGAGAGACGACCACCTGATATTAATGTGATAGGTGTATAATATACATAATTATGTAATGACCAGGGTAACGCTAGAATGAATAAAACTTGCAAGCTAAGATACGTTACGTTGCATACTTATACCCAAATTCAACGATTTTGCTTGTATGGCCAGAAGGATAAATTCCTCTTGTCCAATTACACAGGAACGTGGAGGTTGATCGGCCGTAAAGAATCCGCTAAAACACAGAACCCAGCGCCTTTCCTCCTTCCTCCGGTGAAGTGGATACGGAAACAGGCTGTGATAGAGCCACTGGCTGAGAGTAAAGAAGCCTCACTCTATGAGCACTGGATGATGTGATGTGATGATGATATGCCCTTTACTAAAAAACACATGGACGGGATGATGCAATGCAACCACGCAATGAGGTGAAACTGGAATGTGTTCACCTGCTGACTTTTCCTGTCCGCCTTATCAAATCAAGTCAAACACAAACATTTCTCCGACAAAAATGAAAACAAAAGGAAGGAACACGTTGTAAAAAAAACTGCTGGATTTCTCCCTGGATGATGAGGCTGGATATCTTCTTTCAACGTTTCCGTCTTCCTTTCCCTCAACTAAAAAAAAACTAAACTACATAATATTTTGACTAGACTCGAAATAATAATTCCGCATACCTAGCTCAGAAGAATGTCTTGGTTCATTATCGAGCTCCTTCTTTTTCAAAGTTGTGAATGGAGATCAAGAGGAGCTAAGTGGGAAAGAAAAATATTTATGCTTGAAACTCATTAGCTCCATCATCATCCCGTCTTTAATACGTTACTATGTTACAATGTAGAGAAGCCACTATTATTACACAAGTAAGTAGTGTAACAATATGCACGTGTACGTTGTACTTATCATCATCCATAGCTGGAGTTGGAATAGCAGCCCCGGCCGACTCTCGGATTACAAGGAAACGTGTGACCAACCATGTCAACATTGGTAACTGGAGAGCTACATAATGATCATTTAGAGAAAAGCGGAGTGGAGTGGAGTAAGTACTTTGACTGGCTCATTAGTTATTCTTGATGCCACAAGATTATATTTTCTCCGTGTAAGTCATTCATTCCCACTAAAAATAATCATAATATGCATAGTCGAAAAAAAAAAAACAGTCATAGAGTTTAAATGCCACATCTGCCTCTGCTCCTCCGTAGCTATTTTCTTCTCCTCATAAAACACTTAACTGGAAGCCATATGTGTCACGTTACGTTTATCTTTCACTCATCCAACTAAGTTCAGTGTGCTGTTGGAGTTGGATGGGAGCTCATAATGTTTCACTTTGGAAATCGACTGAAACAAGATTGAGCCTTAAAAAAAATGGAGGGATGCATATTTGTAGCCTGGGATGAAAAAGAAAATGAAGCGTGAGAGTATTATTACGAGAGAGAGAGAAAGGAGAAAACAACCGAATTGCTATATTTATCTAAAATGGTTAGTCTGATCCTCTATAGTCATTTGCTATTTTATTGGTAAATTAAATGAGATGCGAAGAAGAAAAAAGGAGAGCGGGAGAGGGAAATGGAGAATGAGCGGGTGTGCATTATTGTATGTATATGTGAGCTAGCAATATAAACTATTTGAATGGGAGGAAGGAAAAGGAAGCGACAGCACACGTTCATCCCTTTGAATTAAAAACTTGTGAACAAATAGAATTACAGTGGGAATTTCAGCTCGAGTATACTTGCAATTCAATGCATATAGGAATAACAACAATAACAACAAAACTCAATAAAATAGATTATTAGTGAGCCGAGCTGTTGCAGTCCATGCATGGATGGGTGGATGGACCCTTTTTTTGTTTCGAAGAGATTCATTTAATAATAATAATATCAATTCAACTTTACAAATAGTGCATTTTACACGGGAAATAAGTATTTAAAGGGAAGTATGTTTTCTCTGGGAGGATGATGATGATGATTTTTCTTGGCATGGCACATGCGGCATCATGTTTGGTGATGTGATGATGATGATGCTGATGAGATGATACCGTTGAATTCAAAAGGGATATTTTTATTATGGGTTCCCTCTGACTCTTTCTAAAGCAAAGTCTAAAATATCTTTCCCATCACATTATAAAAGACCAGTCACACAGATCATTAATACGCTGACTGAATAATGGCTGTAAGCGAGTGGAAAGCGTTACGCACTAATGGAGTAAAATGTTCGTCTACCAGAGAGAAAGGGGACATTGTTAAGTGTATGCAATGCTATTGCTATGTAGGTACATATTACATAACAATAATGGGAGATGAGGAGAGGAGAGGAAAAACCTTGCTTGGAGTAGTAGTGATCTCCGATGCTCCATGCTCACTCACTCATGAGGAGAGATAATCTCATTATTATACTAAAAAGGGAGTCCTTTTCTCTGTATCATTGTGTAATTTCTCTGTTGAATTTGCTACTCATTAGATAGGCATTTAATCGGAATCTGAATATTATGAAGTGCGATCATTAGCCTTTTCCAATGGTAAAATATATTAATGCTCCGTTGGGCCGGGCAGTGGCAAGTTGGTTGAGCTGATGGTTGCATATGCTATAACCCAAAATGGGATGCCAATGGACCGTGAAAAAAACGGGGAAAGAAAAATGGAAATCATTTTCAGAAAAAAAACTAGTCATTAATATGTCATTGGCAAATTAAAATTAAGATTAGCATTAAATTAACTTATAATTAATTACTCATGATTTTTTTCCCCTTCAGCAATATCAAAATGTAGAAATGCTTAAGGAATACATTAAGCATCTACATAACTATACTACTCATGCAAAAAAAGCAATTTCCATTCAAACAATAACTTCTTTCTTTTTAACGTGAAACAATTTCAAATCAAGATTAAATCAAGTGAACAAATTTTAAAATAATTAAAAGCCCGTTTTTCCTCGGGTGGTCAGCTTGTTCAAGATTGCTATCGGGAGGATTGGCAAGAAGACAAGAAAGGGTTAAAGGTATCTACCGTGAAATTTTTCAGGTTTTTTTTTTCTTTCGTAAAGCGAAAAAAAAATAATATTAAAATGATAACAGCCACATTATAATGTACCTAAGCCAATATGCTTAAAGAGAAAGTAATTATAATTGTAAGTATACGTAAAAAAAAATAATTAGAGGAACTTGACTGGACTGAGTTGCTCAGATGAAATGAAGGTAAAATACTTCTACTTTTTTAACAGATACATTTAAAAGTAAATAAGG
>JAQGAI010000982.1:0-16521 GCA_034696905.1 Lepidocyrtus violaceus | reverse complement strand
TGCAACTGAGCAAATAAAATATGTTTTGATGCTGTTTTTGTCTGCGGTTAGTAATTGAGACCGCCTCAGCTGGTGTGTCGAATGCAATTAAAAAATAAAGTTTGCATTTAAAAACGGTTGAATGTAGGTATAATATTTATATTTTGCACTTTTGGAACTTTTATTTGAGGAGCTACAATAATATATCATTCCAGACAGAGTACAGTCATTTAAATAATCCCAGAGAGATGCCTTCTGTTTTACACAATGAAGTTTAGTTTAAAAACGAAATGTTGTAGTAGATATGACCGAACGATACATAATAGATATAAGTTACAATAATCCGACCGTACAATTTCCTTTTTCTCTACTTTCTTTCACTCGGAGAAAAGCACTTTGACATTTATAAATAGCACTTTCACTTCTCTTATACCTAGTAAATTCTTTGATTGACTTTGACTATGAATCAATATTGAATAATACATTACTCATCACTTCTGCATCACCTTATTACGCTAAGATTAAACATATTCGCAAGAAACTGGAATGTACTTAGATTTCTAACATTTTATTTTCTTAAAACTAACGTGTTGTGTGACTAGAATTTCTACCACAAAAGAATTGCCGGTGACATTCCTAGCAAGCCTGCTAAACGCACCACGAAGCCAAGCGGACCCATCCAATCCAATTTATGCGGTACATTTCGATCAAGCAAAGCAAAAGAGAGAACTCGTACTGTATTTTTTTTTATCAATTGACTGCCGCTTATTTTCGTGCTACTATCTAAAGCGATTATACTGGACATGACTACGAACAACGAAAAAAAAGTTGCTTGGTGCTGTGTGGCAATTCTTTATATATGTTTTTACACTCCATATCGATTCTCAGATCCATCGGCAAGTAATAGGCTAACATTCTTCGATCCCGTCCACACAAGTCGGGGTGAACGAATCGTA
Organism: Lepidocyrtus violaceus; assembly: GCA_034696905.1. Taxonomy (NCBI): domain Eukaryota; kingdom Metazoa; phylum Arthropoda; class Collembola; order Entomobryomorpha; family Entomobryidae; genus Lepidocyrtus; species Lepidocyrtus violaceus. The sequence goes on along the minus strand of JAQGAI010000982.1, from coordinate 15,586 downwards.
TTCTTGAGATTGTCGGGTAGAGGGACAGTGCTTATCGACTTCACACAACGGGTTTGCGTATGTCCCAAACCAAACATTCCAGAACTGGATTGCTGCGTAAAGTGACCACAACAAAAAAAAACATTCATAAATCAATTGTACTAAACACGTTTTTCACAATGGCTATAAAACAGATCGATAGATGGCTAGTTTTTTTTTGCATACCTGCCAGAATGACATTTTATTCTCTGTGCATGTGTAGCTCGCCAAAAATTTGCCATCCGGTGAGAATGCGCAGGCAGTAATGGGACTTGCATGGGCTGCTATGCTCTGACATTTTGACGATCTCAGCTCGTAAATGGCCAAACCGCCCTGTTTTGAACCAACAGCAATCCGTCTTGTAGTCGGACAGTGTGTCACTTGAGAGAAACGGCAGAGTACGGGGAAAACATCACCCAAGCCACGAGTTTTTAGGTGGCCATGATCAACACAGTGCAGTACAATGTCCATCACCTACAGAAAGGAAATTACTTTCACTCAAATTCCGATCCAATGTTTTTAGGACACGCTTGTATTAAATTACCTATGCATAAATAATAATAATTATTATAACTTTGCTTTGCGTACCTCGACAATCAAGTCCGAAATTTCAGATTGCATTTTCTCTATAAGGAGCTCGATTACCCGCAATATTTCTGGTTTAGATCTGTTTAGAATTATGTTGCTCAGGTTTATCTGTATCGCTTGCGCATTCTGCTGAAGAGTATTGTAACGAGCAACTTCCTTTGCCATTGTCGTAATGAATGCAGCAGGACGTGCGGTGGCAATTAGAGTCAGGGCGTGCCTTGCAGTTCGGCACGCATCTGCTTGAGGGGTCAGAGGTAGTCCAAAAGACATACTGGACGAATAAAAATTAAAACATTCCAATTAATGTTGCATTCGAGGCTAATAATATCTAACCTCAAGTCTAAACATCCAGATCTTTACCTTGGAACCAAATTATCTGCTTCACAGCACAATTCAAGCAGTGCTAATAAGACTTTTGAAACATCCAGGAAAGGCTCCCACACAGTAAATCCTCGTCCTATCAGATCAATGGCTGCCCGACGAAGAGGTGAATATGGTCCTGTCGGGGCAACAATAACTTTTCCTCCCACAGCCTGGTTTTGTTGAGGATTTAGCAGAAGATGACTCAGAGCTTTGCCTGATCAGAATCAAAGAAAACAAATGTATTTCAATCGTATCTAAATTAAATCCTATAATTCATCATATACATTAAAAATTAGATTGCATTCAAATTGACATACTTGTCAGCCTAGCTAGATTGCTGTTTCCAACTCCAAATCCCTCCACTCCTTTATTCCTTCCACTATCCATGCTTCTTGCTGTAATCTCTTGTCCAAACTCCGCTCCCAATACTCCCAACAAAATAATGGCCGTAGTCTGCTTTCTTTTATGCTCCGAAGGGCTTGGCTTAAGACTAGGCTCATCGACATCTTCATCAAAGTCCTGTTCAGAAGCAGCACTATTTGCTCCAACAATGGAGGACTGATCATCTCCAGGTGGTTCTCCTTGATTTGAAGAAGGCGTGGTTACAGCTGGAGTTTGTTGTCCCACTGGAGTCGCATTAGCTGTTGAAAACGGATCAACATTGAGATTTGGCAAGTAGGGCCCCCATAAATCGACCAGCTTTTTCCGCCCGTCAACTCCAATCCGAGAAAGTTCTGCAAGTAGAAGGGCTTGGGCAGCATCCCTCACTTCTACACATCGGTCTTGCCATCGCAGAGCCAGCGTCTCTACTAATGGTTCTTTGTAGCAAATCGAATGCTTCAGTTTTTCATGGAGCATGACGCAATGAAGAGTTGCAATCAAGGACCAGCCATGTTTTGATGCAGCTTGCTGACTAATGTAACCGTCATCTTGCTGTGGCTGTATTTGTCCCGTTCCCTTGGTTGAGGGTCGATTCGCCTTCCGGATTCTTTCCTGTTCCGCCACAAATGTTGCATTTTGCATAGACATTAGTGTGTTTGCGAGAGCAACAATGGCCAATAAATGGTTTGTCGTCAGAGAGCAAGATACTTCCCAATGAGTCCTACTTGTGAACCACTTCACCCTTTGGCTCAGACTAGATTGGAATTTCAATGCTTCTTCAAGTTTTGATCTAGTAGATGGTTTCCAAGTTGGGGACATTAAACTCATGTAGCCACCTCGAGAGATTTGACCAAAACAGATTGGAACGAGCGGCTTGAGTAAACCAAGTCTGGCTTCGCAAATGGAATCCAACTCGCCATCCAATCCCCATCCAAGCAAAAGAGACAGCAAGAGCTGAGCGATTTCCATTGGGATTGACGATTCGAATAGTAGATTTCGATTCCTTCTACTTGAACCAGATCCTTCACTTCCCAAGCCGGCTAAGCTGCAGGATGAATCTAGATTTTGGGACAAGTAATAAGACAAAAGTTAATAACATAATTTAATACACTCCAACTTTTCAAGATATGTATTTAAAAAATCCATACTCTTTCGACTGCTTGCTTCTTTCTCTTGTTTTATAAGTAATGCAGACTCAGCTTTAGCTTGAATCTTCTCTGCACCTTCTTTCACCTTCGCAAAAAGTCCTGATTCAGAAAGCAAGGGAGAATAGAATAGAAGGGAGAATGAACAGAACAACCATCACCAATGAACAAACACATATTAACGATTTGCATTTCATGTGGACAAAGTATTGTATTGCATAGGTAACCATTTTAATTTAAGCGATTGGTTTGGAAGCATCATATCAAACATCCAAAAGCATACCATGTCTGTCCTTGTCCTTCAGTACTTTTTCCATATCACCTGCTCTGTCTTTAACTTTCCCGAAAAAGTCTTTTCCATCGATAAGTAAGCAGAAAAATACAAGGCAAACCCCATAGCAGTTAATGAATTGCTCACCATTCAAATTATCAATATTTATTAGTTAGTAACGAACTGGCAAACAATGCCGCTAAAGGTCGTTTAGTAATACCTGCTATCTTTTTCTGCGCATCCGGACTCGCAGAATGAGTCAGGGTAACGATCTTGGAATACTCCGTCTGACTAATTAATCCCTGGGCCTCCAAAGTACATGGCGACAACGCTCCATACTCATCGCCCAATAACTGGACGATCAAAGCCTCCACGTCAAAGAACAAGACGTGTGCTTCCGGATCCGTGTCATTAGTTCTAAGACCTTGGACAACCAAAGGTGGAAGCCGTGTTCTGGAATGATCCAAAGGATCATTTGCTTGTTGTTGTCCGTGTTGCTGCAACTGATTCAACCCTCTCTGAGCGGCATGTCGAATTGCTGCTAGATTTCGAGACTTCAGTCCTCTGAAAAAGTGAACCGCTGGGTTTGCCAAACCCGATTCTCCCTGCATCGCCGTCAAATTTCCGTTCTCGTCACATGCCAATAGAACATCCTCTGCTGCCATCCCATACAAAACTCTATCCAGATGACCAGTTTCCATTTGCCAAACATGAACGGTTCCATCAGCACATCCAATAATTAGAAAGTCATCTAGAGGTCTCCATTTTATTGACGTGATGGGAAATAAATGTCGGGATGCTAGCAAAACGCACTTCTTCTCTCGGAGAGACAACAATGCAGAAGAATGATCGCTTGATACGCTGCAAACTGTTTGCAGGACTCGAGTCTGTAATGTAATACATAAATTATTTCAACATCCCCATGCGTCCTGGAGTTTCAATTATACCTTGAGCAAAGGTTTTGAAGAGTAATTTGAATTTGATACGATAGACTTACACTACAATCATTTGGAGGAACCAAAATCTGTGTAATCTCTCCAGCATGAACACAGAATCTGTACAGCAAGTCACATTTTACAATATCCCATAAAATGACTGAAAAATCTCGTCCTCCAGAAACCAAGTATGCAGGGTCATATCTAGGGTGAACTCCATGTGGATACACAAGGCAGTTGACTTTCCCTTTGTGGCCCAATAAGATCTGGTGCAATGGCCATTCTATACAATACAGAAGAAAAAATTAGCCTAATCGTTTATGAGCATTTAACAAAAACCTTTTCGACGAACTGTGCCAATATTTACCTTCGTATTGTTGATGTCGTCCATGAAGTAGATGAAGCATAATTGCGTGGGTTGCGGGTACAACAACAATGCTTCCATCTTCCCTTCCGCAAACTAGACGACTTTGTTGAGGAATAAATATAGAACAGGTGAGTAGAGGACCGCGGCATTCATCAGTATCCTTCAAATATTAAAATTATGATGAATTTAGCTTAACATTCCCAATTTTTACTAATAGAAAATTCGAAAAAGTCATCAAACATACAAACTGATCCAATATTCCCGGTGGTGAAGGTTTGAGATTATCCCAGGCTTGTTGGAGACTAGATACGGATTTTGGAGGTGCTTCCGGGGGCTGAAAATTCGGATTAGGAGCCTTTTTTGTTTGATCTTCCCCTGACTCAACCATACTATCACCAAAGGCCATTTGTTTTAGCTGAGAGATCTGCGAATTAGTCACATCGGGAATGTTCCACACGACAATTTTTGATTCGTGGTCCCCTCTTATTAAAATGAATTTGGAGGGCTTTCTGGCTGAAGGTGCTTCTGTTCCGATCGGAAGAACATGGAAACATGGCGGGGCAACGAGAGCTTTGGTATTAGGGACATTGAAGATACAGTAGTTAAATGGCTCATCTTTGAAACCAATTCGGTGAAAATCTTTATGATCTACGATGCAACTATAATTTGAAACAAATATATTCATTTATGTAACAAAAGTCAGTGTTAGTTCAATGTATATGTATTGCATTTTAGTTTCTATTAATTAATTCAACATACTTATTTGGTAATTTGTACAGGTATGCCTTCCCAGTTGATCCGAATATCACAACTTTATCTGGAGATATGAAATCTCCGCCAACCCAAACTTCGGATTTAATCTTTGGTGAACACTGAGTCAAAACTGAGAAATCTCCAGCATCATATATCTATGTATTCAAAATATAACAAAAAAAATCAATTTACAACTACAACGAATCTACTCACAACACAACATACCAGATATATTAAAAATATGTAGAATAATTTACGAATTTACCTGCCAAACTTTGTCGGAGACAATTAGAACCGTTCGATTGTTAAAAAGACAGCAGACCAATGTTGACACATTTTTCGTCCGGATTGTCTTGGACTCGTTTTCATATAAAGGGGTCTTCTCCCTAAACTCTTGTTCATTTATTGTCCATACTTTTACAGTTCCGCTGATTGTTGTGGCAAGAATAACATCGTCTAGCACAAAACATTAACATTGAAAGATTTTACTTAATACGTATTTCATATTCCTACAAAATTCCATTTTTCTTGTTTCATGTAGTATGTCTCTTACCAAGTTTCTTATTTGGACGCAGCACATGAAGTGCTGACACCCAATCTGGATTCACATGAGAACTCAAACACAATAATGTTTCAAGTGTCACTGGGTCAATGATATGGATATCGGGATAGAATCCTGTACAAAACAGCTTTGGCTCAAGGGGGTTAAACGCCAATGTGTATGTCTGAAATAAAAAATAGAAAATTATTATTATAATACCAAATCCAAGTTGGCAGTTACAATCACAATTTGATTTTATTTGCCATAAATATACCATCATTTTTGTGTGGGGATTCAAACATTTCTGAGTTTCCAGACACCGCCCATCTATTGCGTCCCAATTGCAGAGTTCCCTATAATATATATGTAACATTTTTTTAATCAATCCGTTTCACCTTTAATGCATAATTAATTTATCAACAGCCGCATTAAAATGCACTTCATAATGTCATACTAAAAGTGTCAAATTCTTACCCATTATCACTGGAGCTGACTATGAGATCAAAGTTATCGGTTGTAAGATGTACAAATGCCAGAGATAAAATTGGTCCTGAGTGGCCAATCAAAAAACATCTTGGGGTCATCTGAAAAAGATAAAATACAACACAAATTAATTCAATAACTGATTATTACTACCCATTATTACGACAACTTTAATGACTTACATACATATTTTTTTTAAACAAATCAATAGTCTTTTCTTACCTCCCAGGGCGAGGTCTCCAACAACGCCTGCGGACTAAGTTCTCCTCCCTCATTTGGATCTCCTCCTCCAGCAGGCAACTTACTCTCCTGGTGCTGAATATCCCAAATAATGATCTGTCCATCATTGCACCCCGTCACGATCGAATTGAGGTCGGGGGAAATCGACAGAGAGCTTATCGGATGCGAGGGTGCATCCTTCCCCCACAAAACGATTGGAATGACTAAACTACTCGTCTGCGACATCTTTCAAAGTATGAAGTAGGAATTTACAGAATCTCAGCCTTTATCCAATCACCAATTCGACCACCAACCCAACCAATGACTTCCAAACACCTTCCTCAGCGAAAGTGTTTTTAACCAACCAACTATCTCCTTCTTCCACAGCTTAATTACATCCTATCACCTACTCACGCACATCATCTTCCATTTCACTTTCACATCCCAAAAATAACCTACACCACCACCCACCCACCGAATCCTAAACAATTAATTATCCTTTTCCACAGATCATTAACTTCCCCCAAAATGTATAAAAGCTGTCCCAGACACCAGATCAAAAATCACAGTCTTTAACCAACTTAACTTTCGCCACTTTCTCCACTTGGAATGTTTTGATTACAGATTATACTATAACCACTTCTCTTCCTCCTCCTCCCCACCACCAACCACCTAACAGCTTATCGAAATACCCAACCCAATTAAATAAATATTTAGCTTAAATGTCATAAAATCTCTCTTGCCACTGCTGCACACCTGATTCAACTCAACCCACTACTACTGCACCCACAAAAAAAAACACTTCGTTTTATCAAAACACTTCCGATGCGAATGCCCCGGATCAGGTGTGTTTTCGTAAATACCAAATACCAAACCAAGTGCATTGAAACTTTGCTTTTTTGAGCAGAAGAACTAGAACGAGTGCTTTTACTTATTTTTTCAAATGCACCCTTGCTTTCCTATACCTAGCCTATTAATAAGAGCCCCCTCTGCATCGTCATCATGAGCATCATCATCATCACTCCATAATACTGCCAAGGCTTTCGGGAATAGAACGTCAAGGATGAGGATCGAAAAAGACACGTAACCATTGCATAATCCAAATCACTTTGTTACTCGGCGGCGGCAGTCAGTCCTGCATAATTTCGTGTTCTGTCTGGATTGGATGACAGGAGCGGAGAGAGAGCTCTGAAATGAATGAATGTATCGACGAGACAGACACCGAGATTGAGCTGAGCTTGAGGGAAAAAGACCGAAAAAAAGTGTTTTTTCTATTTAAAATGTTCGTGTCAGATGTTGAGCATTGAATGAATGCGAATGGACAGTGTCGATAAGTCCAGGCTGGGAAGTTTTTGCTCAATTAAATTAAAGCTGGTGCAGTTAACTGCGGTGATAGGGATGGATTAAGTTGAATAAACCACCTCAGTGAGAGAAAGAGAGACGCCGGATTTATTTCATGAAACGAGAGATGGTCCTGGGAAGAACTTTTGAGGAATTTCTGTGATAGTTTTTGGACAATTAGCTGGCGATATTAGTAGGGTTAGTTTTTAGGATAACAGAGGTTAGGTTCCCCACTGTGACATGTGGAAGTGTTGGCTATGGTTAGGTTTAGTGGGGTTGGCGTCGATCGGGCTACTTTCTTCGGAGGTGGATGCCCATGACCAGAAGATCTCGACGGTGTTGTTGGCAAGATGGTCTACAACTTCGGTGTTATCCGAGGCGGCGGAGTTTGTCTCGGATGTGGATCCCCATCTGTTCTGGAGCTATGTGGAGAACTTGAACGAGAAGGTGCAGCACCTGCCGCCCACCACTTCTGGTAATTGCAATGGAATACGGCGACGGGAGTCGTTAATTAAAATTTCAAAGTCAAAAGGAGTAAAATTTTGTAGAATTAAGTTTTTTAATTGATTGATTTTTTTTCTAGACGATGGCGAGATGGAATTGGCAACTGTGGCAGCCTTCGAGCTGTTATCGGCTAGCAAGCTGAGGCTAATGGAATGGTCCTTGAGGACGAGAGCTTACTCCCCGAAAGTTGTGATGTTCCAGCAGGTATAAATTGTTTGGAATTTAATACATTTCCAGTATGTTACAGTTTTATTGGAATAGACAAGGTGTTTATTAATTGTTTTTTTTGTATTATAGCTTGCGCCTGTTGAAGGCAATGACGCTGGTTGTGAGGCATTCGTGCATCTCGGCGGAAGCAGTATTTACTGTAGCTTGGAGGAACTTAAGACCGCCCTCGCTAACACCCTACCGTTTGAGGAAGATGACGCTGTCGTTACGGTGGAAATTGATCACAAGTACCCTTCCCACGTCTGGAATGTTTTATCGATGACTGATAGAAACTCCAGTCATGTCCAACCGGTAGTGGCTGTGCTGTATGGAAGTTTGGCATCTAAAAAGGCTCTTGAAATGCATCAGTATTTGAAGTAATGTTTAATTTTTTTTCGATTTCGGCCAGTTTTTGAAAAGGTTGACATTGAAAAGGAGAGGAATGCTAATGAATGTCTTGTTTTTGATTTGACAGGGGTCAGGTAGACAAGCTTGGATATATATTTCGGCCGTGGCAGAAACCTACCCCAGATGCAGAGAAGTTACGATTGACCGGCTACAGCGTGGAACTCCAATTCAAGTCTCAGGAATATAAAGCTCAGGATGACTCTAGCATTAATAAGCCAGGTTTGACCGAAATCTCTATATTCGATTTTTACTCTACTGAACTTTTATAGTGTAATTTTGAAATCATTTGAATACTTTATTAACGTTTTAGAGCAAGGGCAGGAAGTCCAGGGCTTCATGTTTGATACACTACAGAAAAATCACCCTGAGAAGGTTGAAGACTTGGAAAAACTCCAGAATCATTTGGCTTCTGCTAAAGGGCGCAAGTCAGACTTCGAGGCCCTGAAGGCATGGCAAGTGCAAGAACTCGGCTTACAAGCTTGTCATTTCGCCACCCTCCAACCTAATGTCCTTGATGGTCTCGCGGACGTTTCTGGAAATTTCCCATCGCGGGCTGCCTCCCTAAGTGCCATCAGGGTACCAGCGGATTTCAAACGAGCAGTTTCATATAACCAAAGGATTTTAGCTTCACAGTTCAATTTGGATGAAGGGGAAAGCGCATTCTTCGTACAGGGAAGTTATATGGATCCGGATGCCATAGACTTATTTAACTTCATGGACACCGTTAGAACAGAAATGGATTTTATGGAACTTCTCCGAGCTGTTTATGCAGATTCAACGATAACAAGAGACCGAGTAAACACAATTTTAGCTCTTGGAGCTAAAGCATCTGCGGAACCCGATTTTGCACTCGACATGAGAGATTCCTCAATATACTGGATAAATGATTTGGAAAATGACGAGGAGTACGAGGACTGGCCTGATGACCTGACTCAACTCTTCTTCAGAATGGGAGGAGTTATGCTGCGACCGGTCCGACGGAACGTGTTTAACCTTCTTATCACTGTTGATCCAGAAGACTTAGAAACCACTTCCGGTAGGCAGTTACCTTTTGCATTATTAACGGTTTTATTTGATCAAATAAGAGTTAATATAACGTTGTCAATTCGTGATTCTAATAGCTCTACTCAAGATGGCCCAGTCATTTATGGCTCATAAGTCGCCCGTCAGAATTGGCATTGTCTTAAGTTCTTCGAAAAAATCTAGTGAGGAATCTGACGAGCTAACTAATTCCGTGTTATTCAGAAGAATTATGAATTACGCGTTGTCTGAGGGAAAGACAAGAAGAGCTTTCAATGACATTATCGAGGCAAGTTTGTTTATAATCCCCATCAACAGTAGGTGTAGCAAACAGATGGTATAGAATACTGAAAATAATTGGTTTACCTTTATTAAAATCTAATTTCAGGCTATGTCAAGCGGAGAATTTAAAGCACTCAAAAAGCGATATGCTCTAGTCGGAGAAGAATTTGATTTTGGGGCAGAACTGGCTCGTGATTTCATTAAGAAAAGTGGTCGTCCAACCCCTGGGGCATTTTTGAACGGTAAGTGACAACGTTCCAATGTAAGCCATGTTCTGAGGATGAGGAAAACGACTTCAACCATTGATTTTTCAAATCTATTTTTAGGCGTTCCTCTGAAATGGGATTCTGTGGATGACTTCGAGGAAGTTGTGCTTAATCAGTTACTACGGGAGGCGCAGACGGTTCAGATTGATGCATACAACGGCAAAGTTCGAGATGACACCGACATCTTTGAATACCTAATGAATAAGCCAAATGTACTCGCCAGATTGAATGACAAAATTCTCGACGTGTCAAACTCAAAGTATGTTTCTTTCGGAACTGAAACTTGGGAACCTGGAAAGCCTCTTAAAAACCAGTACGCCAGCCTAGCATCACAGTTGAACTACTTAACACCTTCCAGCAAGAGGAAGACTCCAGTCACCGTCACAATTTGGGTGTTTGCTGATATCGGAACGCAGGAAGGACATAAGTTCCTCAAGAATGCAGTCGAATTCTTGTCTGAGTCATCCACACATGCACGTATCGCGTTTATTCCCACGAATTCTGGAACCTCTGCATTCAAAGAAATGCTGATGACTGCCATAACTGAAAATGACATCAATAAAGTGAAAAAATCTCTGGAAGAATATTCAGATGAAAGAACGGCAGGAGAAACGTCGTCGTCTGAATTGAGTGAGATTTCAGCCGCTTTCATGCGACTTGCCGGTGTTCCTATTGGAGGAAAGGGTCTAGTTGTAAATGGAAGAATAATTGGACCATTGGATGAAGATGATTCGTTTGAAGTTGGGGATTGGGCGTTGGTGGAAAAATTCAGTTATGACAGCTGTGCTAAATATTTCGGTAAATATTCGCATTTTCATTTACAATTATTGACTAATCAAACTGCGACTAAGTATTTACTATTCGAATAAATTTACTTCCAGATTCCGATGATAGAGATCCGGATGCAATTATGAGAATGTGTTCCGCTCTTGGAAACCCCAATGCAAAATCCAAGCACACCAAACGTTTTACCATGCCTGAATTTCAGAAACCTGTTGTTGTCGATACAAAAGTGGATCTTGAGGACGTGTTTTATGTCGACCTTGTTGCAGTTGTTGATCCAGCCTCCAGAAGTGGTCACAAAATGGCTGCTATCATGTCCGCAATGAAACTTGCTGTTGAACAATGGACGAAAATTCAAATCGTTTTTAACACTCAATCAAAAAATTCGGAATTGCCTTTGAAATCATATTTCCGATTTGTCGCTGGGCAGCGTGCCCTGGAAGATATAGTATTTGAAAATATCCCTCGAGAGCCACTTTTCACACAAAATATAATTGCTCCAGATAATTGGATGGTGGAAGTTAAGCGCGGAGTACATGACTTGGATAATATAAGGCTGAGGGATATGGGCATATCCGTAGACAGTGAATACGAATTGGAATACATTCTAGTCGAGGGACATTGTCTGGAGTTGAAAAGCGGAACTCCACCACGTGGATTACAGTTTACGTTGACTCCTGAAAATGACGCTCAATTACCGTCAGAAACAATAGTTATGGCTAATCTGGGATACTTCCAGTTGAAAGCTGAACCTGGAGTTTGGGCATTGGGTCTAAGAGAAGGACCATCCCGGGACATTTTCTCATTAGAAAATTACAACAATAAACCTGTAGTGGTTCATTCGTTCCAATCAGTTGTGGTGAAAGTTAAAGTAAAACGAAACCCAGGGAAGGAAACTGTTTCACTGTTGGATACTGAAGAAGAGGCATCTGGTAAGATTGGAAACTCAAGTTATGTACTTTTGGACATAGTTGGCCACTTGCTTTGCTGCGGTATTACTAAATTTTTACATTATTTTTCATGCAGCAAGTTGGTTTGGATTCGGATCAAAGAAACCAGAACCAGAGGAGGAAGTCATCAACGTCTTTTCTTTAGCTTCTGGACATCTCTACGAACGTTTGTTGAGGATAATGATGTTGAGTGTTAAGAAAAATACAAAGTAAGCTTATTGAATTTATGAAATATATCCGGTAAAATGTTGTATAAAATCGTTTTTGAACATGTATTTGTATATGCATTAAATTTAAACCACCACCTGTTTTATTCTCTTATTACAGATCAAAGGTGAAATTCTGGTTTTTGAAGAACTATCTAAGCCCCACATTCAAAGACTTACTTCCAGAGCTTGCTACTAAGTACGGATTCGAGTATGAACTAGTACAGTATCATTGGCCCCGTTGGCTAAATCCGCAACGAGAAAAACAAAGGATCATTTGGGGATACAAGATCTTATTCTTGGATGTCCTTTTCCCACTGTCCCTTAAGAAAATTGTGTTCGTCGATGCAGATCAAATTGTTAGGACGGACTTGAAGGAGCTTTTCGACCTGGACTTGGAAGGCAATCCTTATGGATATGCACCTTTCTGTGATTCAAGAACCGAAATGGAAGGCTTCCGTTTCTGGAAGCATGGCTACTGGAGGTCTCACTTGGGAAAGAGGAAGTACCACATCTCAGCTTTGTAAGTGGAAGCATTATATAATTCATTTTATTAATTCCGCACAGTATGTGATAGTGTGAATCACGTCGAATCTATAATTGTCATTTTAAAAATTATTTTGCAGATATGTTGTGGACCTTGTAAGATTCAGAAGAGTGGCCGCAGGAGATAGGTTACGAGGCCAGTATCAAGCTTTAAGTCAAGACCCTAACTCGTTGTCCAATTTAGATCAAGATTTACCAAATAATATGATCTATCAAGTCGGAATTAAAAGCCTTCCTCAGGAGTGGCTATGGTGTGAAACTTGGTGTGATGATGCATCCAAGAAAAATGCAAAAACTATTGATTTGGTACGTCACTCAAATTATTTAATAATTTTCTGTGTTCTAGTTGGCTTCATAGAAAATGTAATTCTTACTGCAATAATTAATTCTCATTCTCATGCAAAAATTAATCTTAATTCTCATTTCATTACAGTGTAACAATCCACAAACAAAGGAGCCGAAGTTAGAAGCGGCTCAAAGAATAGTACCAGAATGGAAGGACTATGACACAGAGCTGCGAGAATTTATTCAAACAATTCAAAAGAAAAGTCCACAATCGGGTGGACCCTCAACAACTTCTAGAAATAAGGACTCTGTAAAATCACAGGAACATACAGAATTGTGATAAATTAATATTTAACTAGTTACACTATTGAATTTAAAGTTTTATTTATAAGGAGCCCTTTTTCCTCCTTCCAATCAACTGTCGCGTACGTACTGAGTTTAAAGCATAAATTTAAGTTGATACCTGTTATATGATTTCTTTGGCACACGCAAATTAATTTTAATAGAAGTTTAATATTCAACTGATTTGGTATCTTGTACCAAAATCCTGATTGCTTCAACAAAAAATCGACGTATGTATTTTAATGTGCAAAGAAATTGTTCCTGTGTGATTATGTGTATAATATATTACGTAATATAAGGTATGCTTAATTTAAGTTTAAGTTAACCATATTTAATTTACCTCTATTACATACTTAAGTTGTATTTGATTCATTGTTATTGTTCGCGTTTTGAAAGAAAGTTAAGATTAAGATGAATTACGTTAAATTAAATAAAATAACTACAGGAATACCTAAGCTTTTTTTTCAAACCAAAATTTCACACACTTACATTATTGACATTCTATTAAAATCAATCATAATTTTTACAAAACTCCTTTTTTAAATGTATGCAAACTGAACTGGGATGGTTTGTTCGTATTGTAACGTTCGATAGCAAAACTGGATGGACTTCGGCCGACTCCGACTCTTTGTTCATCATCATCGTCTGTTGGGTTGGTTCAATTGAGCTTGAGACTGTTCAGAGAAAGTGCGGCGGTTTTGAAGCAAGTCTATTTACAGAGCTCCCTTCCCTTATTACATGAACTGCGCTTGTTATGCAGCTAAACTAAAAGCACTTGTTTACAATGCACAGCCACAAGCCCTGCTGTTTCGATCAGATGCATTTGTTTTTATCGGAGGGGTGAAGTAAAAGTGTATGTTGATTGGGGTGAATTACTGGTAGGAATTTTTCCAGTGATTGACCAGTAATCATAAGTAAATTGCAATAGTTTTTTCGTTGACTTGTAAAATTGGTTATAATTTGATTTAATGATGGCGTTATCAATGGTGCGGCGTTTCTCCAGCCTGCTAGGTAAGAGTTTGTAGCTACAACACAATTGCAAATTGCTTTCGTTTTTTCATTTTTAGCTAATCGTATCATTGATTGATTGGTGATTGGCTAATTATAACTTTGTTTTTAATGTTAGCACGTGCTCCTATTTATAAATGGTTTGTCGTTTGTTTTGTGTTCTGGATGAATAAATAATAAATCAATAAACGGGTTTAATTTGACTTATACATTATAGCCAATGGGCAAAGAAATTTTGCCAGGGCGTTTGCAACAGCACCTACAGGGACCGGAAGTGGAACCCCCGTTGAAACTAGCCGTAAGTAAATTAAACCAAATTAGTAATTCAATTATGTGAATACGAACTGATTGTGAGCTGTTTGTTAAGTAAGTTTCTACTTTTTTAATTTCAGCTGCAATCCGCAAGTTTGATCCAATGGAGAAGAAGACCTTGACGGACTTTGGACGCTACGTTGCGGAATGTCTACCTAAATATGTGCAGAAGGTTCAATTGGCAACTGGGAACGAGTTGGAGATTTTAATAGCACCGGAAGGGATTGTGCCTGTGTTATATTTCTTGAAGGATCATCACAACTGTCAGTTCACTAATCTTGCTGACATCGCAGGGATGGATGTGCCAGCTAGGCCGTACAGATTTGAGGTATGTGTTCGCGAATTAAATGTTACGCTCTTATAGGTTCAACTTTTTTTTAAGTCCAATCATTAATATCCGTGAAATCCGTAAAATATCTATCGTCTTTTATTTTCAGGTCATCTACAATCTTTTATCGCTCCGATTTAACTCCAGAATTCGAATTAAAACTTACACCGATGAATTGACGCCTATTGACTCTTGCTACGAAGTACATTTGGCTGCCAACTGGTATGAACGGGAGATTTGGGACATGTTTGGAGTTTACTTTGCAAATCACCCGGATCTCCGAAGGATCCTGACGGATTATGGGTTCGAAGGGCATCCCTTTAGGAAGGACTTTCCGCTTTCTGGATATGTTGAGGTAAGTAGCTTTCTAATTCTAGTATTTTTTTAGTTACCAAAAGAATTACTCATTACGGCGGAATCTAACTCAAATATGATTTTCTCTTAGGTTCGATATGACGATGAAGTAAAACGTGTGGTTGTGGAACCTGTGGAGCTAACGCAAGAGTTCAGAAAATTCGACTTATCTAGTCCTTGGGAGCAGTTCCCTAACTTTAGAGATGCACCCCCTGCCATTGAAGACGTTCCGATAGATAAACCACCACAGGCGGATCCCCCAAAGAAGTAATTCATTCGTTTTAGTTACTGTAGCTGTTGAATACTAGATGGTTCAGCCAGGCCAGGAAGAATACATTAAATTAAATATATTATGTCGAATTGCTGCCATTACGAAATGT
>JAQGAI010000981.1:0-16526 GCA_034696905.1 Lepidocyrtus violaceus | reverse complement strand
GGACATAGTTCTCACTCCACCCCAATAACAAATCAAGATTAGCTACCTGCCAGAAGAAGAAACAGCAAATAAGGAGTGACCTTCACAAAGTCAAATCTGATTAAAATTAACTTGTTTCATGAAATCCAACAAAAGCTACAAAATCTAATAAATTGTACTTCGTATTTTAAACTGACAACCCGTTTTATCGTCAAAACTTCCGATTTCCTTATTCAGTCGAAAGGAGAGAAAATCATCAGCATTTGATTCAGACTGCCCCGTAATCTTCTACTTCGTCAACATAGCGGTCAACAGTACTATTCTCCCTTACAACTTGGGAGATTTATTACAGGAAGTATATTTTCAACAACAATATCATCATAAACCCACCAACAAATCAACAACAATCAAGAGGAACCTCTTTACATGAGAGTACCTACCACACCACCGAAATAAATCCCATTTTTAACTAACGGTTTAGCCAGTCCCCAAAAAAGCGAGTCGAGCTGGAGCCATCTCACCCCTTCCCGTTTTACCTAGCTTTATATTATTCATTTATATAAATCTTATTATTGGCACTGGTTGCCCTTTTATACGTTCCTTATGAAATCCTTTTCTGTTCCTGAGAATAACTTACCATCGACGCAATTTTGTGCCTTTGCCCACCCCTACTTTGTGTTTAAGTATTACAACAACCCATACTATTGCTACGCATTTGTCGTGCCTGAGACCATCACGTGAAGCGTCCCAACTCGTTCTTAACTTTAAAAGAGGAAGTGAAATCCTTTGGAAATTTCACGCATTTATATTCTCTGCAGTATAAAAAGGTTGTTGCAGTGATATAAAGTACCCAAGCCATACCCATCGCATCCCACATTACAAGCCACCGAAATTGTAATCTTCTTGGCTGTCACCGACGAGGGTCCATAAAAAAGTCCACTCTATCTTGGAAGACGATAGCAAGCAGTGTTTTGTAAGCATGCCTGAAATCTCCGGAACTTACAACAATGCAGTGGATCATCACCATCAACAGAATGGGGTGCAGCAGAGGAAGCTCGTGTGGAACGCCCGATCTTCCGAATTCGCCAAGAGCACATTTAATCCGATTCGCTCGATTGTGGACAGCATGAAGCTGGAGCCTCATCCAGAGAAATATATGATTGCCTTGTCGATTGGTAAGTGAAAAGTAAATATTTCATTTGCATATGCTTTCTCTGCATATCAATCCCAAGCCAATATTAGACTACGTGCATGATTGGAAAGAGAAAATGGCGACTTATGCAACTTTCTACTGCATTGCATGAGTTCCGTGGTAGGTCAGTCAGGAGGATATCTAGTTGAAAACCTGTCCAATTGGATTCTTTTGAAAAACCCCTGCCAAGTTGAGTCAAGTACAGCGATTACAAATGAAAAATGGGCAATAATTTGGCATTTGTGCATTTTTAATTTTAACCTAACAAACAGGTTTTTAGGCAGTTTTAGCAATATAATTTATATGTTTTAATGGCAAAAGCGGCCCGAGTAAGTTATTTTAAGCAATAAAATCTTTCCTTTATTTGAACAGGGGATCCAACAATCTTTGGCAACTTGAAGCCCCACGACACGATCATCGAGGCGATGCAAAATGCTCTTGCGTCAATGAAGTTCAATGGGTATGCTCCAACAGTGGGATATGGGGAGGCTAGGCAAGCTGTTGCTAACTATTATTCAACATCATCGGCTCCTGTTTCACCAAATGTAAGAGAATAGAGAAAACAATGGAAACATTTCACGTAACCGGGCGGATCTGGTTTTTGCTCTAATTTAACGAATTTTTTAAGACAAAACCTGTTCTTATGTTTATTCTTATCTGATGATGGGGACATTTTAGGACGTGATATTGTGCAGTGGCTGCTCTCACGCTTTGGATTTGTGCATCTCTGCAGTGGCATCTAGGGGCCAGAATATTCTGATGCCGCGTCCAGGCTTCTCCATTTACAGGACTTTGGCAAATGGTTATGGAATCAATACGAAGCATTATAATCTTCTGGTAATTTGTGATTATGTAGCTTTCTTTTAGCGCGAGGCATGAATGAATGAAAACTGAAACAGTTTGTTTCATACAATATAATGGTTTTCATTTACAGCCGGAAAAGTCTTGGGAAGTGGACTTGGAACACTTGGAGTCGTTGATTGATAAGAATACCGCAGCGATCGTGGTTAACAACCCGAGTAATCCCTGCGGTTCAGTTTACAGCGAACAGCACTTGCGTGACATATTGGCTATCGCGGAGCGGAACTGCGTGCCAATCATCGCGGATGAAATTTATGACTTTTTTGTAAGTACCCATTTTCTTTCATACAATTTTCCTGTGTCATTTCAATGCACTTTAGACTTAGACTCACCCAATTTTTTTTACGTATTGCATAGGTATTCAAGGGAGAACTATTTCATCCCCTTGCAACCCTCAGCACAAACGTCCCGATCCTATCATGCAGTGGATTGACCAAACGCTTTCTGGTTCCAGGATGGCGCATGGGCTGGATCCTAATTCATGATAGGAACAACGTTTTTGGACCGGAAATCAGGCCTGCATTGCAGTCCTTGAGTCAACGGATCATTGGAAGTAACACGCTGGTGCAGGGCGCACTTCCGGAAATTCTTCAGAATACCCCTCAGTCCTTCTTCGACGAAACAATTTCAGTAGTTCAAGTAAGACAAACTATGGTTAAGTGTGAAAAAACTGGGCTTACTTAAAGAGCAAAACTAATTTACTATTGCTTTTTAATGAACCATTAACAGGCAAATGCTGAGGTGGCGTATGAAAAGCTGAAGAAGTGTCCTGGACTAAAGCCAGTGAAGCCTAAGGGGGCAATGTACATGATGGTATGTTCAAGTTAATATTTTAGCCATGTCATCAGACCCACTTTGGTAATGACGAAAAGCTAATTAATTTGATTAATTGTTGCAGGTGGGAATCGACATGGTTCGATACCCAGAATTCGCCACGGAATTTCAATTCGTAGAGCGACTCGTTTCAGAGCAGTCCGTCTTCTGTCTTCCTGGGAAATGCTTTGAATATAATGATTACTTTCGTATCGTTTTGACTGTTCCGGAAGAACAGCTTCTAGTTGCTCTGGATCGGATTTTGGAATTCTGCGATACGCACTACATTTCCAACCAAGATTTGCTCAACAATCAAAGACAGTTGCAGTCCTCTTTACAAGGCGAGTCCTCTTCTGAAGAGGAGGACCAACTTATCATGAATATTGAAATGGAAAGAGCTAGCCAACTGCCAAACAACTTTCTCCATCGACCAGCGGGTCAGCTTGCAAAATCCTGAACAAAAAATATAATCAAATTATAAAAACTATAATAAATACATTATATTTGATAAACTAAACTAAATGGAAACAACATATTCGCAATATTTTTTGAAAGATAATAAGAATTTATAGATAATCTTTAACTGAATTAAATCAATCCTCATACCTTTGTTATTTCATGTCATGTTGAATATTATGCAATAAATAAAAATACGGGAGAAGGCACTCAGCACCCTTTTGAAGTATATTTTCATAGCATATTATAGCATTTTATTTATTTTTTATCTTTTTTTTAAAGATTTTTTTTATTATCAACGGAACGAACACACGTACTTTGACAGTCATTTTTTGCGCAATGACCACAAGTTTGTTTTAAATATATACAAATAACATAATTTCCTATTTATCAGCGTATTTATGTAAATATCTTTTTGCAAAAATTGTGTTTATTTTTTTCAGCCAAGTTTATAAATTCATCTCATTACAAACTGTCCCAGTTTTCTTTGTATTTCGGAGATGATTTTATTTTTTCATTTTTCCTTTTCACTCTTCGACTTCATAGTAAATGTAGATTGAGTTAATTACACTTTATTAATATACTAAACGTATGTATGACACGATTTATTATTGGGCCCTTACCTATTGTGACAGAAAATTCTAGCAAACAGTACAAGATAACCGAGTAAATATAATAATAATAATACACATGCATAATAACATATACCTACTTAAATTCAAGACAGATATTCTTGTAGCTCCACCCATTCATACTGAAGACAAGCCTTCCCTTCTTTATATAACTGAACGCAAACCGTAACGATTCATTATCAATTTAACATTGTTATAAAATGCATTATATTTCATGTTGTGTAAAGTAATAGCATAAATATAATAATAATGTAATATACTTCGTCTAAATGCGAATGACCAGAAGTGTTTTCTCTTCCACCGACAGTAAGAGCAATAGTTTTTTTACGCCAGCACTATAACGCACTCATGTATTGAATTAGTAAAAAACAGTTTGGCAATTGTATTGTTTAAAAAAAGTAACTTATTTGAATTACATTGCATTTCATCATGCTCATATTGCAAACTAGTTTGTTAAATAGAGCGATTGACAGGAATTCCCAATTGAGTTTAAAGGTATTACATAGAAAAAAGTCTAAATTTCATATTTGCATGGAATAAAAAAGTAATTGTAAAATTCACTGACTCCCTACAAAATTGCATATGTATATTGAACTGAAATACCTACAGTTATCAACAAACTATAATTTCTAATTTCTTAATCTGACTTTTTAAAGGTACAAATCAACATACTTAATACCTGAGCATAAAACGTTATCAAAATAATTATAGTAGTTGGACGTTTTATGCTTTATCAATGCTAGCTTTGAGAGTAAACGTGGTTTTATCATATTGGCACATGTTTAACAAAAAAAAAGTAGAGGAAGGATTTTGAAACATTGTATCAGTGCATTTTTCATGCGTCCAAATGAATATTTGCGGAAAATAAAGCTGGATAAGGTGACTCATTATATTAACATTGTGAGAATTTAATTAATTATGGTAAAAAACAGAATTACGTAAAGAAACTAGATAACTTAATGGTTTCTGTAAAGTAATAACACAAGTTAAGACCGCTGCATCAAATAACGATATTCTAGCATTATTATTATTAGTTACCTGATAGAGTGTAAAAATGTTTATTCGAAGAGAGAAAACGAGATTACCTTTTAAAAAAAATACAGAATACAAAAGAGATTAATAAATGTTAAAAATTCATGACTAAATTATATGAGCAATTATTGGTATTACGAAAAACATCTCTGAGCTTCTTTATCATTATCAGGAAGAACCTCACTTTGCATTATTTTCCTCCTTAAACTAAAGCGACTATGTGTTGCTGCATTGATGGTGAACTCGATAAAAAAGTATCGTGTAATTTTGCTAACAATCCAACCATTTATTTTTTTGCTAAGGATAAGTTGCATAGTGTTTCATATTCATATTTAAATGTTACAAGCTTGATTCTGATATTCTTTTGTGGTTGACTGTCTATTCCTGACTCTGCTAATGCTACCTATTATACCTACACACACATTGTCTCTAGTCTTGTCTTCTTGGATGCTGCTTAGTTTTCAATTGCTTTGGGTGACTGATTAAATATTATTGTTGGCAGGTTTTTTAGCGTCCGATATTACCGAATACTTTTAACTTCCTTTCCTAAAAAAACTAAAAAGTCTTAATTGAAGCAAACCGAAAATGAAATATGTTGATGCGTACTCTGCAGCAGCTCGTGCAGTGAACATTACGTTTATTTTACTCAGCTATTATAAGTATGTGCATTAAAAATAATATTTTCTGTATATTGCTGATATTTTCAATTAATGAGATAAGGAGAACTAACCGTGTCTTGAATGTTGTCATTGTATTAGTGCATTTATTGAGATTTATTTTTGCTAGTTTCTACTACGATAGCAGTTGCGAGAATACGATGCGATGGTCGTTTAGTACGGGATAATTGGCGTTTATCCTTCATAATATTTTACACATACGTAACGTACCTATTTTAAATGTTTTTATACACACAGGTTAATTTTCAAATATATGTCACACAGTTTCGTTAGCATATCTTGCGGTTTTATACTTTTGGACTATTGGCTTTATTTTTCTAATTATGTTTTGCGCTCATTTGCGTCGTCATTATCAAAAAGAGGAATCCCACAATAGCCTTTCGTAAACTACAAACATTTCAAAATTTTTACAACCATTACACGAGTATTATTTGCTTTCTAGTGTCTACCCTTCATGTCAATAAAAAACGAGCCTAACTGAAACATGCGATAGTCCCTTATCATCGTAATAACTATTCGGTAGGACACCTTTTAAATACATAATTTAAAATGTAACATAATTCTTATTCAGCAAGGATTAGTCTCCGTCTTTCCCATCAGCGGTTACTGAAGATGGTCCGGAATAATTGACACGGAACTGATCTGCAGGAGTCATTAAAAACTTAATGTAAATATTTTGGAGAGAAAACTAACATAAAATTAATTAATTCTAGGATATGCTTAACAGAGAGAGAGTAGCTTACGTCTTGTCATCTCTTCCATTGAGCCATCTTTACAGTCAGGTCCTAGGTGCGTATCTGATCCACAATTATAACAAGATATTTTTCTGGGTCGATGTATTGCATCCCCAAAGTCGTCCAACGGTGGGATCACTGCTACGTCAACATTCACTGGCGATAAGCTACTGTTACCTGTAGATAAGTAAATTACCATACAATATGCAGTCTAAAGCAATGAATTTCCTTAACCTGGACCACAAATACACTCAAAAAGGATAAAATATGTAATAAAATAAAATAGTGTAGACTGCGAATAGCAGTGATATAAATACAAGAAATCATAAAACTTAAAGATTAGACAATAAAAAAAGAAGAAAAGGTAGTTCGTGCTGTACCATATAACATACGTAATTAGAAAGTAACAGACTAAATTAAGTTTTAAAGTTTACATAAAAAGTGAAAAAAGGTCGCTGTTAATAATAAAACCTGTTTTGCACCAATACAACAACAACTTACTAATAATGTCACCTACCTAAGGCACCACCACCGATATCAAGGATAACTCCTCTATTATTTCTACTAGGCTGAGACGGCGTTCTGTAGTAACCACTTGAATGAGATGCGGGGGCTACAGTTACATGATTTTGACTCTCATGTGGGTTGGAAGATACACTTTTGCTAGCTGAGTCCGTTGATCCACTTGGATTGCTACTGTTCCCGTGTAAGCTGTTGGCTTTATCTTTGGCGTTGCTAATACCTTTGCTGCCAGCTGCCGAAGGCAGACTCGAAAAACTGTGGGGTATCGTGAATGGGAAGGAAAAATGTGGAACACAGGAGGGGTTCATCATAATCTCCGTTGACGGTGGTTGCGGTGGCCCTCCAGCCCCCATAGCGGCGGCAGCAACAGCACCCATCGCCGGATTATAGTATGAGGATGTCATGTAACCGTTAGGTATCATAAAGGGCCCTCCTGGGTGGCCATAAACTTGAGGTCCGTGATATGGTATCTGAGTTATAGTATAACCATCTATCCCTGCAACCCCATCACCAAGCAAACCATCCTCTACCAGTTTGGAGGGAATGGTTGGAATTATCGGTCCACCTTCCGAATCAAAAAGCAGATCGCTAGCATTAAAACATGTACGATAACTGCCAGTTCCTCCAATAAATACAGACAGGCTTACGTCACAAATAAGGAAATTACTAAATTACGTAAGTTCGATAAGAAAGATTATGAAGCTAACAAATACTTGGCACTAACATACAACAGTTGGAATGGAAAAAAAGAAACATTTAACGATACGTTTTGAACCTCAAAGATCATAAGAAGTAACCGTGTGTAATAAGAGAGCATAGTAATACGTAAAAGTAAAAATTGACTTACCGGCATTTGATACTGATGCCTGCGGAAGGGGATTAGGGATGCCAGTCGAATTATTACTAGGAATAACGTTTTGGTTTGGAAGCGGATTAAGAGCACCAACACTAGAACCAGGGTGTGCGTTAACTAGACCGTTACTAACATTGTGATGATATGGTTTATTACCACCAACACTAGTTCTTTCCTGCTGCTGCAGTGAGCCTTTGTTATTTGACGGATTAGCACTGACTACGATTTCGCTGCTTCTATTGTCTTTTAAGTCGCACACTTCGTCACCTTTACCACTTGTACTTTGAGAATTATTTGCGGGAGGGGCAGGTCCACCACCGATGACCGGCATATTATTGACAAGTCCGCTACTGTTGACATTGTTGCCCCTCCTTTTCGGTGTATTCTGAAGTTGCGGTTTTTGTCGCAGAGAGTTGTGTATGTTGTGACCTCCCCGTTGTAAATCCGGTCCTTTTATTCCTAGTTGATTATTGTGTAACGGATTCGTCGCGGGAATAACTGGGTGGGGTTGAATGTACTGGTTTCGAGTGAGTTGACCCTGTGCAGCAGCAGCAGCTCTGTAGAAGGAAACGCTGGAATTCATATGTGGGTAGCAATGAAAGCTGTTTTGCGAAGGAGGGGGGTGGCTTCCAGTATTTTGACCGAGGTTGTTATGAGCACCATGAGATTGTTGGGCATACGCCACTGTCATTGGTGGGATTGCTGATGACATGGAATGTGAAGTAATGCCGCCCACGTTGTTTGAAGATGTTAGAGTTGACGTTTGCTGCATGTGAACCGGAACGGTCGGGCCCATCATTGACTGGGGTAGTGTTTGCGGCTGCTGCGACACTGATATCACGGATGTAGGAACAACCACTGAGTTAGAGGGATGATTTGAGAAAGACTGATTGTTACTACTAATAGGAACAGAGGAGGCATTTTTTGACGGCCCTCGAACTGATTGCGTTGACTGGTTAGGGAGGTGACAATGTGGGGATAGCTGCGTGTGATTTGCCGTTGCAGCTACGCTCGCAGACGATGTCTTGTTCAGATTGTAATTGTTGCCACTATTATTGGAAGAAGAGTTGTTTGCGTTACTTGTTGGGCCATTTCCACTGGCAATACCACCGGCGTTAGATGAAGAAGTCAAACACGAGGTTGACGAAGAGGTCGGCGTGGGTATCACTAAACCAGAACTTGTGTGTTTCTCAGTCTTGGTATTGGTGGATGATGAGCTGCCATTACTACTGCTGACGTTGTTGACTGATCCTCCATAAGTTATAGAGTTTACACCGGATGTCACTACGAATGTGGACGATCCATGGCCAGACAGCGACACCGTTTGAACCAACGAGCTGTTGGGGATACCTGAAGGTGGGGACTGACTTCGGCTTGGCGTTAATGACTGAGAGGGGCTTTGAAACGGTGATGATTCAGGACTATCCCAATTACAATTCTCTGAAGATTCTTCCGAGTCACCGTTTACGCTATTTTGCTCACTTTGATAAGGTACTGATGGTGTCCGAGAAGGTGTTGATAGACAGCTATGTTGAGACATTGAATTTGATGCAGTCGAAGAAGTAATGGATGGTTGGGACTGAGAGTTTTGAATTTTACTTGATGGAGATGACATCTGATGGGCATTGTTAAGGGCGACGTTATTGCCTTGAATAGCAGTACTGCTATTTGCGGGTGCGACTGGTGTTGGTTGTTGTAAACTTTGTCCGGATCCTGTTACGATTGAGGCCGTGGGCAAGGAAGAGGTCATTATATTGTTCTGGGCGTACGGAGAATTCAGTGGTGTCGGGTGCGAAATGGCAGCTGGGTGATGAGGAACAAAATACGGTCCAAAAGAATATGCTGGGTAGGGTGTCGCCACGGGAGGGTTTCGAATTTGTTCACCATTACTTGGTACAGAAGAAGGCTGATGAGGTGACTGCTGGATATGCATAGGCGGATGGGCAAAAATATAGTAACCACCACCATACTTTGGATCCATAGCCTGCGATTAAAGTCCAAACATTATAATGGTATTGGAATTGGCTATGGTATGGATTTACAGTACAAAAATTCATTTGCAAAACTAGTTACTTACATGAGGGATCGCCGTATGATTGTAATAAATCGGATGAGTTCCTGGATTCGAGTTAAGCGACTGAGGGTGTTGTTGTTGCAGGGTAGTACTTGATCGCACAGGAAATTTGGAACCAATGATTTCACTGACTCTATTTGCAACCGCACCTAGAAACATTCGCTGCTCAAACGTGAAAGCGGGATGACGACTAGCCAAAGTGTACAATAGAGATACTTCCTCCTGAGCATCCTTATCCAAATCCTCCATCCACGTGAGTGCCGGATTATCGTCGATATCAGATAGGATAGAGTAATACAAATTCGCCCCATCGTGATTGGTTGGGGACAATACGGAAATGTAGAGTGTTAATTTGCGACGCTTAAGGTCATTTGTTATACACATTGACTCAGTCTCCTCCTCACTGCTGAATCCAACGTGATTTGAAGCTGCAGACACCCCCTTCGTACTTCCCTTCGGTCCCAAGGTATCATGACTATTTACAGGTTCACCACAACCTACATGATCGTTTTGATTATCAGAATCTGCTTGTGGCTGGCGGCCTTTACTATCAGACACGTGGGTTGGACTAGGACGATTTGCTGGTGAATCATTGACTGTAACAAAGTTCAAAATACATTACTTGAAGATTGCTGTAAACTACAACAGTTTCGACAACATACTTCTTGAAATGAAGAACTTAACGTACAGCTATTTGGATGTATCAAGGGATTGACAAACTGGGTGCCATTCCCAACACACAGAGGAGTAACTTCAGCCAACGACTGCAGTAATTTCTTCTTATCATCAGGATTTCCATTGGCAAAGGAGTTGGCTTTCGACTCGGCGTCCCGAAAACTGCTAAAATCTTTCCGCCCCAAATGCTCGATCAATGATCCCAAAAACCTTATCTCAAACGGCAAACTCAGATCAATTAAAGTGCACATCGCTTCTATCCGCTTATGCGCAGAAAGACCCTGATACCATTCAGCGACATCCTCCTTCAACTGTCCAACCATCGTCTATGGAAAAGAAAAAGGACAAACATGTTATTCGTCCCCGTTCCATTCATTCATTTGCAATTGGTTTATCTTCTACGAAAATACTACATCAAAATGATTTCATTCAAAAACTTTCACTTACTAAGCGTTACGCCAAATCAAATCGTCATAGCTTTCGGGAATAAAGAAGAGTAAAATGTTTTGGAAGAGTGCGAGCAGCGCTTCTTGATCCAAAAATTTTACTTCCCACAGGTTCATCGACTTGAAGCGAACAACAATCGAAGCTGCAGTTTACTCGTAAATTTTAGAAATCACAATAAATCCAGAAACTAAACCTAAACCTAGTTCTCCTGTCTTGTGTTTTCCTTAGATAAATAATGACCAGTTAATACAAAAATATCTAGATCTAGTTCCAGTTGCCCATTGAACACTTTCAAGGAGGTCTTTGACTCTTTGACTAATTGATCACATGCGACTTTAGCTACATCCTCATAATTATATTAATTATGTGATCGATCACGGTCTGCAACTACTTTCTATATATTATGCTATAAAGATCCAGTCTCGGCAACTCCTCTGAAAATTGAACAAAAGACTAACCATCAAGAATGATGCATGTAAAACGAAAATTATGTGACTGAGAAATGGATACTGACTGAAGTTGTAACAATCGCTATTTTTACGAAATGGAGTAATCCCTGTTTTCAGAGCTAATTATGTTAATCTCAACATTCAAGAATTTGGGCGAGAATTTTCTTTCACTTTCAACTAAGCTTTTCAACTCCTTCACTGTCACAATAATAACCTTGCAATTATCTACTTTGTTAACGATAGTAAAAAATGACCTATTTGAAAGGTCAAGCGCATGAAAAAACTAATTAAACTGAGTGACAAGAAGATGACAAGAAGAAGAGGCAAATACACTTTTACAGCGTAACAATACATACAAGTTTGAAGAAGTTGAAGAAAACAGCTTCTTTCTCTTCTTTCAAAAGTAAACTGGAAATGATAACAAAAGGCGGAAAACTGAAGAGCCCTACACTAATCCCCTTCTTCGCCCTTCAATTAATCTTCCACCGCTGTTGCTGCGCTGCTGCTGCGATGTCCCCTTCCTTTCTGCGGCACCCTTCACAGGATAACAGCACTAATCGGTCAACAATGCTAATCTCCCATCAAAAACGAGATCTGCTTATCAATCTTCAAAATCCTCTTCAATAGCAATCCAACATCCTTGAAAGCAAACCAAAACACAAGGAAAAACCACATTAAATTAACAACTTAGGACAACTTTCATTAAAAATCACTTGGTTCGATCGAGAACCAGGGTTGAGGGTTGCATTACGCCTTTTACCACCCCAACCCCCACCTGACTGATCTGACCCGACACCACCCCAGTACCCCACCACCTGACACCGGATCTAAACACTGAAAATTATTTTTAACGTCCTTTGCCCATTTTGCCTATTTTGTATTTATACGCCTAACCACGCTTGGCCCTTAAAGGGACTTTAAATACACTTATTAACTACATTTTGAATTTTGAGTTTCTCCACTTTCCATTCTGCTTTCACTCACTTTGAGCTTTAAAAACACACCGGAGAAACAAATGCATTTTGCATTTACGAACGAATACGAATGCAATCAATCAAATAAATGCACTTGTTTACTTTCAGCTGCGGAAGAAGCCTTTTTCCAGCTTTCCCTTCAAAAATTTACCTCAGTCCGTTTCTAATTGATCGGTATCAAAGTTACCCAAATCAATCTCATTCGACATGAACAACTGACTTTCACTTCATCTTTCACATCATATTACTCTTACGATTTTCGGCATAAAAGCCAATAAATTATGTATAATTTGTGTACATACCAAATGGCATCTTCCGCTTCTTCACAACAACACAAAATGCACGTCTCTTTTCTCATCAAAGTACAAACAACTTTTTTTTTTCATACAATTTTTTCCTCTTTATTTGATCCCACTCAAAAAATTTGATTATTAATTTATAACGAAAGAATGGGACAAAGCTTTTTTGTGTACCTAACTCAAGTGGCAATTAGATTTTATGCCGACACGTAGGTACTATGTAAAAATCCACGTTCATTTATAGACGTGTTTTGTAGGTAGGTAGGTACTATTCATACCAATTCTTTCCCCTAAAATCTCTCGAGACAATTTAGCCATTAAAATGCACAAATATAGTGCAAAACTTGTACACAATCTGTTGATTGAGGATGGATATACTTTGATATATTTTTTGACAAAAATATTTCCCTTTTCCTCCTCAGCCTTTATTTAGTTTTTAGCAAAATACTTTTTTTCCTCCAAAAAGTAAAGTGTAGATTATGCATGTATACTGCTCGGAAAAATACTACGTACAAGTTGTCGCAAATTTGGCGAATTCAGCATTTTATTATTCAGTAGCAAAAGCCACTTATTTGCACGTTGCTCCCGTTCCATTATCCATTATAGTGTCATGTAAGCGTTTTCTCCTTTGATATTTCTAAGATCCTCTTTGAAAAAGAGGAAGACTTTTGATAATGATGATGATATAATCCTAATATAATGCTTACAAAACTTACCACTCAAATACTTCCTTTCCCTTTTAAACTCTCCTAATACTAATGTGCTATGTGTGATATATAAACTGATATAGCTACATTTATACTTATTTATCATGATTCTTTAGAGAAAAACAGCACTCCTCCCTTTTACCTTTCTTTACAGTGCTGTGGAAAGGAAAAAATAAATTAGCAGAAGCTTATTCTCATTTTTCTGTTGTTTCTTCTGTTTTTTTTTCTCTTTTGAAAAAAAAAACACTTTTCTGCTTCAATTAAAAAAACGACCTTCTTTCTTATTTTTTTTTATATTTTTCACACTTGCTTCTTCTCTATCTTTACTCATTTCATAATATCATTATTATCATCATTCTTCTCCGTTCGTCCCAATGCAATAACACCAACTTGTTTTGCATCCATCCCATCGTTATAATAAGGATGGATAACATAAATATAGCGAGAGTGGATAAGGATAATAAAAGACGAGCAAATAGCACTACTGACTGACTGCTCTTTTTTCTTACCAGCAAAAATGTAAAATGTGCACTGAAAAAAAAAATCACCACCACCACCACATATTATCCTCCACATTCACCGTTTTCAAAGTAAAAGTCAACGTGTGTGTAAACTGTACACAGATATTTTTTTAACCGTGTGCACGTTATAATATATAAAACGATCTGTTTTTTCTTCTTCGTTCAGACTTTAGAAATTTTTTTCATCCGATTGAAAATGTTCTGCTTTTTTCAGTGTGGAGAAGAGAACGAAGTAGTTTAAGAAAATCCTTAAGATCTTATGAGATCCCCGTAAAGAAACAAATCAGCAGGCATGAGGCACTACTTTACTATTACTATTATTGGGCATTTTCTTTAGCTTGTGCATCCATAAGCCATATTTTTATTCCATTTGGTTTTGGTCTCTCTTGGACTGCTCTATAGTCTACCACTTACTTTTGTAATCTTGTTTCCCCTATGTAATATGTACCAAACCCCTTTTCTCATGCAGTTCTATATGGGAGCATTACACAGTGAAGTGAGTAAAAAGAGACGGATGGAAATGGAAGTAGGAATGTATCACAATTTTTTTAAAGAGAGAGAGGAGAAAAAATGAGTGCAAACAAGTACAACAACCATCATGATCACGGCTATACTTGTGGTAGTAGTAGTAAGTAGTAGCTAGAGATTGTCAGACAGAAACACATTTTCCTTTTTACTTGATTCACTTACTTACGTTCATTCAGAGTCATAGTAAAATAGGGAATGGCAAAAGGCAATGCTTTGACTAGTTACCAATTTTAGCAGTGGAAATGGAAATGGAAAACTAGTGAGAATTCTCTTTAGGCGAAATACGTGTGGAAGAGGCTTTCCTAGTCCGTTTTCAGTCCGTTGTTGTGAATTGTCGTAGTTTTTGTCATGATGATGATTATGATCATGATAATGGATATAATGATGTGTGTGTAAAGTTTGTCTAACACACGGCGGAAATTTTGCTATAAGAAGGGAGTCTGGTGCCTCGTCGTTGTTTCCATCAAATCAAACTTTGCCTCAATATCTTTTTTACAAACTTTGTATCATCGTGACTAATACATGGCTACTCACTAACAATGAGCAATTTTCTATATTTTCCAATATAGTTACATAGTCCATGCTTCAGACTAAATACGCTTAAACTTTTAGAAATGAGCAGAGCAATAAGAACAAGAGAGCATGCATGTGCATATGTATGTATGTACATGCCACATTTTCTTTCATTTTCCCTTTCAAATTCATCAACAGGAACAAGACAACAAGTATCATGCAAATGCTTATTATTATCCAAGTCAGGTCTTGGGAATCCGAACGGAATGGACAAAGTTCTTGCATTTCGCAAATGGAATTGTAGTAATCGTACGATAATAAATTTATGATGCATCGTATTTTATTCATTGGAACATTGGAAGCAACATACTTGGCTTGGCAAAAGCCAGTCATATCATTTGGCATCATGGAGCAGAAAAGATGCATTTTATATGCATTTTGCATGCCTTTATTGTTTCAGATTTGGATGTAATATTCATCGAAAAATTGTAAATTTCATATGCATATTATGCATAATTAAGCTCATATTTAGGAGTAATGTTTTTGTGCGGAGGATAAAAAAAATCAATGAATGAAACAATTTGTAGAAAAAATGAGCGGGCCCATTGCAATTAAATTAAATGAAGCAATTTATTTACCTACACACATGCCCACTCAATGACTCACAATTGGGTTTTCTTCTTTACGTAGCATATCATATCACGATGATGATCACCTCATATCTATGAAAACGCTGATGGTACAGTATACAAACTGACAGAGAATTGAAACGTTTTTCATTCATTTAAAAATGTTATTCTGTCATAAATGGGCTGTGCAAACAATGTCAAAGGTAATTTAGCAATTTCCCAGTTATAAGGAAACAATAAAATTTTCGTTTTGCTGATTGCTAAGCCCCCATTAAACTAAAGTATAATGAGGGGATTAGGTCTAAGATCTATGTAGAATGGATATGGGGAGTCGTAACCTTTTGCTCGACGCATCTCTTGCAAATATCCTTTTATCCTCTTTGGAACAAATATCATGCATGTATGTTAAATAGGTATTTATGTATGGACATATTTCTTTGATATTGCTCATTTCTTTAGGCATCCGTATCCGTGTACCACACACACAATTTTTTTTACTGACGATGATGATGATTCTTCTTGTGCATGCTAACACTACCACCATACTACTGGATTCTGGAGTTTACTTTACCTATATACCGATATAAGTAAGCACAATATCGATAGGGTGATGTTGGTACGGTCGATGAATTCAACACGAGAAACTGGTCAGAAGCGAGCACGTTTCTCTTCCATATCACAAGGATAAACAGCCAACTGAAATGTTACGTGGCGAATGAGGATAGAGAGAGAGAGAGAGAGACGGATACGAGAGAGGATAACGATATGACACAACATAGCTAAAAAGTGAAATGAATGTACATTACATTTTGATATTATTGTGTGCTTTTGAGTTTTAGCGTATTTTACCATCTCGTCTTGAGTTGAGCACATCGTGAGAGTATCTTGACTGTGACCGTCGTCATCATATCATAAGTATAGAAGCAGCAAAAGAAGGTTTATTTAATGCAATGGAAATG
>JAQGAI010000980.1:0-16527 GCA_034696905.1 Lepidocyrtus violaceus | reverse complement strand
AGGAGTCCACCCTTTCTCATGCTCATTCCAATTGCAGCTTCAAGATCTTCCTTCTTTTGGCGTAATCAAAAGAAAACTTCTTATTTTGGATTGAAGAGAGGAAATAAGAATGTGCTTTGATATGAGTTGGTATGAATCGAGATTAGTTGAACCTACACACAAACGATAAGGATGAACCTTCATTCTTGGAAGAAGATGAGTCAAGAAAGAGGTCTTCTAAATCAACACGATATCAGTGTAAAAGCGTCATTCGATATCAGTCTTGACGGGAGGTGGTGGATGACAGGGGGAGGG
The DNA here is from genome assembly GCA_034696905.1 of Lepidocyrtus violaceus. Taxonomy (NCBI): domain Eukaryota; kingdom Metazoa; phylum Arthropoda; class Collembola; order Entomobryomorpha; family Entomobryidae; genus Lepidocyrtus; species Lepidocyrtus violaceus. The sequence continues at coordinate 16,233 of JAQGAI010000980.1, read as the reverse complement.
TGATGATGATATGATGGTGACACTAACCAAGCACAATACTAAATTTTTATATGAAGATGATCATATCTTGACAACTTGCTTGGCAGTTGTTGTTCCTCTGTCATGTATCGGAATTTTGGCATCGGGACTTCATGGAGCTTAATTCTTGCTGGATATCATACCATGCCATGGGTCTGTCGCCCTAACGTTTAGCTTTCAACTTGTGCCGGCAGTCTAGGTTAAAGTCTACTTTAAAAATTTGTCAAGAAGGACGATAAAGATAGGAGGAGAGCTTCAACTTTTTGAAATTTTTTCCTCGTTATAAAACCCGACATTAAGATTTCCACTTTCAATACAAACGAGCTCATCAGCTCACCCCGTAAATTGAATGTAACGCATATTTTTGCACTTTCCTTCCCATTTATGGACGCACTTTCGTGGAATGGCTTTGGTACTAGCAATAATGGCACAAGCACAACAGCATCCTCAATAGACAATTAAGCTCGGTGAGAAACTTGTTTACTTTTCTCCTTCCCATCCCATTCATTCCCATTCCAATTCCAAACACAATGGGAGAAGTAATGAAGCATTTATTTACTCACTCCTCCAGTGTCAGTGTCTCACATGCCGTTTCTTTTATTATGATGTACATTAAAGATGACTCTTGTTATCGCAAACTAGACAGTTTTTCTTCCTTCCATCAAAATATTTACATGCGGAGGGCTTTCCTCATCATATCATCAACATGGAAAAGGTAAAAGCAATAATAAACAGTTTAATGTAAAAAAACAGGAGAGGGCAAACTGGCTTAAAGAAAATGAGCGTAATTCGTTTCGAGACTTGTTTGGGCTCGGTATCTCGTTTGTCCTTTCAGGAGAAAATGCAATTTCCCAAACAACTCCAAACAAACAAGGTACGGACCCGGTATCATCATCATCATAATCATAATGATCATGATAATAGTCACATTATCATTATCATCATTATATTATCAGCGTATGCAAGCAAGCAGGCAAGCTAAATGGCTAGAAAAAAAAAGTTTGCTCAGTGATGGACAGTGGACACCCTGCCGAATTTCCGTTTTCTCAAAGAAAAGAGCATCGACCATGAAACGACGACGAGAAGGGAAGAGCCAACGACAAGTTGTTATTATTATTCAAGAAATGCACTTGTTTAATGTAGCTTGTTGGGAGAGAGAAGGACAGGACACGATCACGATGACTGAAACAACGTCGACGATTTATTGCGGCCTCTTCTTCTTTATTGCTGCTTGTGTTGTGGAATGAATATCATCGTCATCGGATCGCATACTACTATTATTCGGGAAAAGGAAGAGAGAAACGGAGAAGAGGAAGGAATTTAAAGTGTTTCTCATTTCCTAATTCAAGTGACAGGTTATTTGCATGTAATTTAACTTGTTTTCATAGTGGATATTCTTGTTTCTTCCTGGTGCAGTACTGTTTCATCATGAAACATGCTTTCTTCCATTCTTCCTGTTGGGTGAAATCGTGAAATGCACATGCATGGAAGGCAATATAATAATAGGCTTGACATTTAAAAAAAACTTCATAGGTACATATACACCAACGGGTATTCCCTATAATTGCTGCTTAGCCAGTGTCAGAGAAAACGAAACAATAAAAAGATTTTTATTTTCATTGTCAGGTACTTTTTTTACTCAATTACATTAAAAAAAACTTTATGTTTCGGGGGTGTTAATGAGGAACAGGTGAATGCCATCACAGGAAAAACAATACGAAAACGAGACTATAAAAGAATCTATTCTATTTACTTAAAAGCTTAACTTCAACACAACTTGGTGGGGAATGGATTTTGGGGGGAGACATTATATTTGGACTTTGGACCTCGATCGGACAAGTAATTTTCCCTTCATATCTCGTCAAACCATATGGTTCCCTACAGTAAAGCTGTTCTTCCAATTTCCGAGAGACAGAGGTCCGGACGACAAAAAAATAAGTGGAGGTTGATAGGTGTAAGTATATAAATATCTATGGACAGAAAGTTTTGTATGGGAAGAAGGGGATTATTGAAAGGGAGAGTTTGACCCTTTGAGAACTCACCACACAATAAATGTAATCTAATTATGCTCGTCGCTCCTTCTCGTCTGCCTTCTTTGAGCATTTTTCTTTCTTTCTTCTTCATCGCTTCCTCTTTCAACCAGGAGAAGAGCTGTTGTATTATGAGAAGGGAGAAGTATTACCAAAGCAATGATTGAAGACTGAACATGACTTAAAGTGATTGCTCGGGCCAACTGCTTTTCCCCCTTTATCTTGTCTTTACTCTTCAATTTAGGGAATGTATTGTATTTCCTGTGTAGGATTTACTAAATCTCTGCTCGTGTGACCAATATAATTTTGCCCTGGCACGGCTGGGCTCGGTTCGGTTGCTAAAGCTGTTAAGTACGGGGGTAACGAGAAAGCATATGCTGCTTGCTACTACTTCCTCTCCACTACTTTGATTTCCTTTCGAACAATTTCATCAAGACAAGGAAGGAGGCTGGCTGGTAACTGGATATGCCTTCCCGAAAATAAAAACGCTATTACTTTCCTTCTGTCGATCGCTCAATCATTCTCACTCACAATCAGTCAATTTCCAGCAACAGAAAGAAATGGCGACAGTAGTGGACCATGAATGAATGGGGCACAAGCAAAAACATTTTGTACTGTTGCTAGTTTTTTTATTGCAAAGGAAAATAAATAACGATATCAACACAACTTTTTATCCAGTTTCATTCCATTCCTTGCAAAGTTCAGATTTTCCATTCTTCAACCCCTCAACTCAACCTTCAGCTTTCATTCCTCCAACCCACCAAAGTGGAGTGTTGCATTTTCTCTCGCGAGATATATTTACCACGTGTCAAAAGCCCAGACTAAAAACGGTTTACGGATATCCCCCATAGACAAAAGAAATAAAGTGCGTAAGGGAAAAAAATGCAGATAAAGAGGATTAGAGAGAAACAGCCATAGTCATAGGATACTCCCACTTTCTATGCAGTTTTGTGCTGGAATGGGAGAGTGAGAAAATGAGCCTGGTCTTCTTCTCCTTCTGCAGTTATTGCCTGCACTTCCGTCGACTCTAAAACTGAAGCTGCAGCGGAGTCATTACTTTTCTGCAATGCAACGCAATGCACGGGAAATGCAATGTAGATTTAAAGTTTTTGTTCTTTTTCTCCCATCTCGTCATCATCATCATCGTCATCAACCTTGTGAAGCAAAGCAAATGCCACACTATTCCCAAGGAAGAAGAAGCTCAAATTCTGGAAGTCTAAATTGGGCTCCATGTGGATTCAAAGTAAAATATTTTTTCTCTCGGGAGACAGCCAGCCACACAGTCCATATCTTAGCGGGCGTATTAAAGGCATAAGGTTTTATTGGAAAATATGGTGTTTCTTCAAGAAAAAAAATCCTCTATTTTTCCTGTTCCCATTAACGAACGTGCAGCAGCAACAGAGCCAGCGCTCCCATCATTACCATCATCATCTTCCTCATCGCAGAAAGGAAATGAGGGAAAGGGAAACGATCCGAGTTCACAGCTTGACTTTTGCCTTCATCTAAATATTTTTTCAGAGTAGATTCCAATCTTTTTTCTTCATTCAGTGTTTTGGCATCCAATCTAACATTATCATCTATTGCAATTGTCTTGAGAGAAGATTGTCGTTGTTTTTTTGAGAATTTTGCCTGTTTCCCTCATTTCTATTCATTTTCATTAGATGAGACTGTCTGTAACCATTGTCATTACAATTTGGGGCGCTCCTTCCCTGAACTGCGTACTTTACGAGAACGAAGTTGAAAAAGTTCAGAGATCCCGTTCCATTCCATTCCTTGGAATTGGGTGTATGGAATGGAATGGGGATCCAAGATTTTTGAGACTTTTCTGGAGCTATTTTCATCATGACAATTTTTGCATACCGCAAGAAAGGGGGAAGAAAGAATAGCAATAAGATTACAGCTAATCTCTACGCACATTTACACAATTTGTGAGTGAGCTGCTCATCGTCATCATCAACAACATCATCATCATCGTCAATGGCATTTCTCCGTATCGTGCTGTTATGCTGCTGCTGTTGCTCCAAAGCAACTTCATTCCTTCAGTCTGGACCCCCTCTTTGGAAAGATACCGCCTATTCTGTTCAATGTCTTTCTTCCACTCATTTTCATCTTCTTCTTGAAATGGATCTCTTTCCCTTTCTTATCGCATTCATTTTCCTTATTACGTCTCTCCCTCTCTCTCTCTTTCTATGCATGCTTGCTTGTTTTGTGGATTATTGGCTTTGGCTTGTGGGTGGCCAAAATAAAGTGAAGCGAAAGCCAAACAAAACCAAAAAAAAATTAGTTGAATAATATGGAATGTTGCTGGAAGAGAAGAGCAAGTGGAGCATATGGGGAACTATTACGTATGAATTTGCCTTTTCTCATTTCATTTCTCCCTTTCCTCCAATAATCAAATCAGATGATATGATACCGTTAGAGTTGCGTGAATTTAAATTGCCAAAGCACAGCTTGAGAATCCTTCTCTTCATAAAAAAAATATAGCTATATCTAATCGAGAATCTCTCTTTTTTTGCTTACTTAACATATCATCTCGATAAGAAAGAATGGAGCTGTTAAAAGTAAAGTTGGAGGAGAGAAGTGCAAATGTGGCTTGTTGTTAAAAACATGCCCAGAGCGATTTTTTTCTTCTTTTTTCTCTCCTTTGCTTCAGAGTCAGAGAGTTTATTTTGCAAAGCACAGCAAAAATTCTCCTTTTTTATGGAGCATTTTATGTTCGCTCCCTTTTTATATGTATTCATGAATAAGTAGAAAACAATTTTTATTACTTTCACACAAAAAAATCCTTTCCTTTTTCCTTCTCCTCACCCCGGATCACTTTACTCTAATTTCAAGTACTTTATTTATTGCGCTCCGTTTGCTCCCATTGCTGTATTGATGATAGGTTCATGTCTTGAGGAGGAATTCAGCAGAAAATTTGATTGCGTCTGGTTTATGACTTCCAGTCATGAACGTGGAAACATGAGCACACAGTCGTTCGGCATTTCGTACGTGGCTGGATTGGCTTATCGTGATAGATACAACCATATCCATATAACCAAAGCGTAAGTACGCAACAAGTCAACATGAAAAATCTTTCCGTTTGAATCCATTCAAGAGAAGTCTGTAGACGATTATCATACGGCTCATTAAAATCTCTTATTTTCTTCCACTCACATTAATAAACTCACCCTCAGCTCAAATTGTTCTTCCTTCCTGTGTTATGCGATGTGTCATACATTAATTGGAATGAGTACAGGAGTACTAAAGTAACAACATCTGCCACTTCCCATAAACAAACTCGCCAGGTTTACAAATTATTGTTTAATTATCATTTACTCAGCATTTACTTTTCTGATAAGGGACATCATTCCTAACTAAAACATCAGCATCCTTCTCCACGAAAGAATTATAGAGCGATCGAACCCTGTAAAACCTTGAATAGCTTGAATATGACATTAATGAACCTACAGACACTATTTACTGTATTCAATTGTTGAGCCCACCATCAACATCAACAAAAAAAATCTCTCATTCTTTTCCTCCTCCATTCTTTGCCCTCACCTCCTATTTCCCAATTTTTTCCGCTGCAATAATGCAAAGCAAACAAAACAATGTGGGATTTTATTTCTTTCTCTCTCTAGCTAGAACAGTTAATGTCAATACATATTTTGAGTTCCATCACCAAACAAATGATTTTTTCCTCTCTCTCTCTCTCGTAGTCAGCTCCAGCTTCTTATTGACAATGACAAGTTTTGTTGTGTGAAAAGCAAAGGAGAGAGGAAAAAATGGATCTGTAAAGTAAACAAGGGAAAAGGGCGTACTATTTCTCTCGCTCCCTTTTCTTCTTGTTCTCTCCAAATTCCATTCAGAATTACCAAAGAGAAGGCTGTACCATGTCATGCCATGCCAGTTGTGTTGTTCAGTTCAGCATTTAACATTACTAAAGAGTTTGTGATATGCGGAAAAGTGACAGCTTTTTCATACGTGACACTCTTTTCACGATAAGGCTTCAGTCCAGTCCATAGTCCGTAGGGACTACACACCCCCGGACTCAAAAGGTTCTGTATCGACTCCTTCATCGAATCTCCATCATTCTCAGTCAGTGAAATCCATATTCATCCAATCCCATTCCTCTTCGATCTTCTCAAATAACAAAAGAAAAAGGGAATGACTCATCCATTGCATCAATATAACATCGCCATCATCAAAGTCCCATTTTTCTATTATCTACATTTACAATACAATTAGGAGGCATGTAAAGCTCTCTGGTGGATGACGAGAAGACGGGAGGTTTCAGACTTGTTTCCCTTCATCTTTGCCTGATATGAAGAAGACGAAGCAATGGAGCTGGAATACAATTAAGTTTTCTAACTTTGTGCATTTAACGGAAAAGGCCCTACAGAAGATTCACTACTTCAAAGGGAGAAAAAAAATCCCACATCATAATCACAACCAAAACCGAATTCGAATAATATGTATTATGGCTCTGCTGCAGTGCTGCTGCTGATGATGGAAAAGGAAATCAGTTGTGAAGTTGAAGGAGGGGAAGGCATAATGTGGAAGTGTAAAATGAGTATGACGCGAGAAGACAAGTGTTCTCCTTCCACTCGATTCCCTATAACTATATTATGCTTCTTTTCCAGCTTCTTTCTACTAATAGGCTAATACCCCACTCGAATATTAGTTCTGAAGGAGGATGAGGAAGAAGAAGAGGAGATGAAGGAGTTTGTTGTTGTCGCAGTCTTTCCTCCTTCGAGTCGCTTATTTTTATATGCTGTGAAAATGAATTGGACGTGACGAAATATTCTGGCTGCCCCTTTTACTGTTTGCTCAAGTAGAAATCTCGTTAAAAAGGGAGTTGTTCCGTTCCTCAGAGAAGAGAAGAGAAAAGAGGAGGCTTTGGCTTGCTTGTTGCACTGCCTTTGACTCATTCCAGACTTGATGTCTGAAAAGGCTGTAATAAAGGATTTTAAAGTGACTTTTAAATCAAAAGTCGTAAGCTTGTAAAATGGTGTGGAGTGTAGAGTAAATCATGTTATAAAACCATTTCTCCATTGTAAAATTCAATTCCCTCTTCTCATAATCGATTTTAGTAGTAATAGTAGTAGTAGAGGAAAGTGGATGGAGTGGAGACTGGAGAGGGAATGAGAGAGAGAGAGAAGATGAAAGTGAAGTTGAGAAAAAAATTAGGAAATTTAATGCTCAAATGAAAGATGTCAATCTAACCGAGAAACTTTGACTGTGTTGTAACAAAATGAAAATAAAATTCAAGTCAGAGCCTGAGCCAGGGACCTTTTTTGCGAAACGGTCTATTGAGAATCAATCAGGCTTGGCTTGACAGCTACAGAACTAAAACTCACACCATTTAAAATTTATTCACCCCAGATTGGATTTACAGAGGTTTGGAAGGGGATGCTTGTGGATGGACACACAACACGATTTTTCTTCGTACTATAAATTATAAAATTAGAAGGAGATGCAGTACACGAAGAAAACGTAGCATTTTAAGATTAAAATAACAATGGAGGGATTGGAAGGTATTGTTTTACAGAAAATGCTCCATTGTCATCATCAACAATATATCAGTACAACAATACGAATAAGAAAGCTTTATTTGGAAAGGGGAGTAGGTTGAAGGAAAGCCTGAAGGCTGAAAGAAAGGAGGAAACAAGTCGAGACGAAAAAGTTTTGATGGTGACATGGCTTGAGAAAAATGTCTCCCGTAAAATTACCTACTATACTTCTATGGAGGGGAGGAAAGTATTCCAGTTGCTATAATATCGTATAATATGTCGCATGGTAAATTATTAACGGTAGAATCCGGGAGGGGGAAAGCTGAGAAATGAGGAGAAAGGGTTGCAATATGACAGGGAAGTGGAAGCAGAGTAATAAAACTGAGATTTGAATGTAAAAGTCAGGGATTTAGAGAATTCAGGCTGTCATATCCGTATCATATCCCAATTTTATATGATTGTCCATCACCGCCGCAAAAAAATACAGTATCAGATAAAAGTTATGATGATCTCGAGTCTCAGCTTTTACGAGTTTATTATGACTATATGAAGGAGGAGAAGATTACCTTTAATAAATTGCAGAGATTGCTTAAATTTCCAGCCCACGTGCCTCATAATTCCGGTTTCCTCCATCTCGAGAGAGAAAAAAACTGACTCATTTTTCTCATGATGCTACATGATGCTTATTATGATTATGCAACGTTGCTTGATTGATACAGATAATTTTTGTGTAGCTGTTGAATAGTTCTTCAAAAAAAAAGTAAAAAGTTTCTTCCGCTGCACAAATGCAGTCACTCATTGCCAGTTTCTCAGTTTACGCTGAGCTGATGAATGAGTGGGACAAGTAACTTCATTCTTCACTGTACTGGAAGGGAAGACGGGGGGGGCTTTAAAGTTTTTTAAAGAAGGGAAAGCTAATTTGGATGAGTTTGTTCTGTTGATGCAGAAAGAAACTTTTTTTTCTGGATCAACTCAACTTACAACATTATTGCTGGGAGTCGGAGAGCTGCATTTGTTGCATCACTAGAGAGAGAGAGAAATTGTAATTTCTCCGTGTTTTTCCTTACGCAGTACTAATACTAATGCGAGCAATAATTTGTCTGTCATCTCATTTGTCTCATTCCAGAGGAGGAATCTTTCTCTCTCCGAACTTGGAATTAGCGTTGAGGATGATGACTTTGAGATTCTGAGAAGGATTCTTATAAGTACAAACCACAACATGCAATGTACGTATTTATTTCAGGTTTTTGAGACTGGAATAATACGTTCACGTTAATTTTCATGAAATGTTGGTTGGTTCGAATTAGGAGCCCGGCTAGAAAATGCTGGAGCGTATACCATGCAGCCTCAGCTTAATCTTCAATGATGATTGGAGCACATGCAGGCAGAAAAGGATGATGGCAGCAGTACCGGAAGTAATAAAATGCAAAATCCGAACTAAAAATACTTTTATGAGGAAAAATTGAGACTGTGGTATAAGTATGGTAGCTTTTTAGAAATCACAGGTTTGAGATGAAGTCTTTTAACAATGTTATTTTACCAAACTCTGCTGTCTATTTAGGTATGCAATACAGACATACTTATGCAATAGGAATTGCGAACAATAGTTAACAATGATGGACATAACTAAGCAAAGTGAGAATGTTTTCTTTAGATTTCGTTTTGGCTATGCTCAATGATGTGGGGAAATCTGTCAGATGATGAATTTCATTTGATGCGGTGGCATGACGGATGACATGACATGAAGTGAAGTAAAATGACTCACACACTCCCTCGTCAGGAGTTTATGACAAGGAGAAACAATATTGACATGATTTGGAAAGAAAAACATTTTTCATCTAAAAGGTTCCATTCTCGTTACACTATACTTGAGTAAGAGTATGCACTGTATAGTGTGTTGTTTGAAATGAAATATGATATTTTTATGACTGCACCAGTAATAGTGGTTGAGCTACTGCTATTGCGGTTGGTAGCTACTTCATGATAATTTCATCTGTAAATACACTACAGCAAATGTTCCTGGAACGACTTTGTGTGAAAATGGACTGGAGCTCATCTTTATCCAAATCTAACGAATAAATTACTACAACTAATACAAAATTACAAATATCTAATAACATTTTTTATAATCCTCTCTCTGTGCTACAGACAAATTGGAAGAGCAATGGCCATAATAATAACGACTGTTGAAGACAAGGCTTTAGTCACATTTAGGAAAGCGACTCTGACTGGGGTCCTCTGACCATGAACTGTATCGAAATGCACTTGATTTATTTTTCAATCTGTGAAAGCCGACACATTAAAGCAATGAAGAACAATGCAATTAATCTCTTGAATTTGTTTGGAAAGAATTAATATATCTCTTGTTCTGAAATACGTAAGGCAATTTAAAAAACGATAATATTTAACATCCTACTTTACTATACGGCCAACTAGCTTCTTTGAATATAAGAAACGAAATAGGTAGTTAGCAATATATACTTGTCATATCGGTTCTTTATTGCATGTTCAGGTTCTGTTAGCTTCAACCTGGAACACAATTATGCAAATAAGTTGCATGCAGTTGTGATTCAGGAAACGGATTCTGATGCAGCAACTCTTTCGCCAGACTCCACCAGAATAAATCGGAAAAATAAATTATACTAAAAGTAAAACAAAAATCATTGCAAAGCCTGCCCTGCAAAAATTCTTTCCTAGTGACATCACAATAGCATGTTAAATGCTCCAGCTCCGAAGTCCTGCTGGATGGGGTCCACCTTACAAAATGAATTTGTTGTGTGTACAGTCTACACGTGTGCCACCAAAACAAATTGGAATCCCCTGTAACGATCATCATTCCTCTTCCTCCTTTCCCTTTAAAAAAACTCATGTCTAGGCTGTCTGGTCGTACTTATATATTGAGGGACCGGATCATCATTGCCATTATGATTATTTTATGACTGTGTTTTGCATACATATTACATTGTCAGACTCAAGCAAAGCCTGGTTTGGTTTCAAGTTCCACTCACTCTTGTAAGATTTACGGACGTGTAGTCCAAGTCGTAATATTATGATAATGGGGATGATTACTATTATGTTTTATGGACCACACCTGGAGAACCACAGAAAACAATTTAGTGAAACGAGTTTTTTCCTCTCCTTTCCGTCCGTCTTCTCTGCTAAGCTAGCTAAGTACCTTTCCCCGTTTGCCAATAACAATAACACATTATTTCCCAATAGAAATGAACATGCCTAAAATAAATAAATACAAACGAGGATAATCAACATGAAGGGAAAGGATGGAGCTAAAATACAATTTTTTTTCTCTTCAAACAAACCGTTTTAAAGTTAAGGTATGAAGTTATGTTAAACACAATTCCCATTTTTCTTCCAGGAGAAGCACAGCAGCAGCCATAGACACTTTTTTTAAAGATGGGTTACTCAATTTGTTTCGGCCAGAAACTTTTTCCCCCTGGGGGAGTTTGGGTATTTTCGCCCACCTGTATCATAAATATTAGGGACAAGGACCGGAATATTTTTCCCATTGGGAGCTTTGGGATAATCAGATATTTTTAAAATCCAAATTGTCCTGTCTCCCAATTAACGTTATTGCTGATGAAGGATGGACAATGGGAGTACTGTCAACCATCTCATTTGATATGAACACAGGTCACAACTGTTCTTCCAGAAAAAAACTTGTGTTGTGTCACCTTCTCTTTCCTGTCACACTTCACCGTAATACTTCCCAACCACTATGCAATGGCCAAGTAATACGAGTGAAGAGGGTTGGGGTGCTGTTGGAGGTAAAAAAGGTGTATGGTTACGTAATGATAATTTTTTACTTCACAAGTGTCTTTCTGTACTAATGCTCATTGTCAGGCAGACAAACCAATGGATTTACTTTCAAAATAATATTTCATGCATTCATCCATAATCCGATCCACATGAGTCTCCTAACAATAAATATAGAATGTTTGAGGAAAAAGTGACCTTCTTGTGGTCTGGTTGGTGACTCTCCTCAGCATTTCAAGATGCCATTCGGATTGGATCCACTTCCATATGTTGTGTTGTATGTATGCATTGTTAACGAGCTCAAGCTGAGAGGTTGGACAGTGATTGATATTCTTCGGAGGATTTTCCCTTGTTCCAGCTAAAAAAAAGGGAAGATGGTCTCGGGATGGGAGACCCTTTTGGGTTGTTGTGAGTGAGCACTTGTCCTTTCAGAGATCATATTTATTTTTGTGGAAATAAATAAGTGGGTACTCAGCAAGGGTCTGACTTGTCAGTATGGTCACTTCTGGACTACCTTAACCCACCTCTGGCTCTTCTGCATACATCACACAGGTTGAGGTTGAACTTAAAGGCATGTTTTCAGGTAAAGTTATTTTGATTTGGTCAGATTGGTTTGGGAGATATAAATTGGAATGGGGACTAGACGATGATCTCCTACTGTTTGGGATTCATTTTTTTAAACAGAGTCAAAAGTCATGAGCTGCTAGACAGTCACAACTTGAGAGAGCAGCTGAAAGAAAACACAAGATGGTCTATTGCCTCCTCCTTGTCCAAATGTTTAAAAAATACTTATCAGAAAAATCAACAGAAAGAATAATAATATCATTTATTTCTCAGGTATGAGCGTGGGTATCACCATCACACAATTAAATTAAATGAGCATTGGAAAATTCCTTTCCCTTCGGATTCCCAAGCATTCCACATAACTTGTGGATGAGGAACGAAGCGAGAAATAATGCCTAGGTTGATAGTGATGATGATTTACCTGGTCTAAACTGAATGAAGTTGAATGACCCAATTTTTGAATTAGTAAAAAGGAGTGATTATGCCAGTTCCCAGCAGAAGCAGAGCTTTTCAAAAAAAGAACTTGTCTCAAATATGAAATCGATGTTTCTTTCCTTAAAATAAAGACCAGTGAAAGTCTGGTCATATTAAAGGGATTTGAGCTGGGAGTTCCTCTTTGGCAGAAAATAAAAAGTCTATTATTTGAATGTGGCATGGCACATGAATGACAGGGGAGTGGAAAAATGTTTGCTGTTTCCGATTTTTTCTTCTCCCTGCTTTAATTCAATTCGCTTGACACGCAATGCTAATATGCCTTTTTGTCATTCATCATCGTAATCAAAGCCTATGGGCTAAAGCTACATACGCTATATACGCTGCAATGAGCTGTAATTAGAGTGAAATATTTAAGGAAATTGGATTCGCTTAATTTCTGCTTTCTTCAATCCTTCTTGATGGACTATTTAAGTAAGTTTGAATTATGGAGTGTGAAATGGGACGAGATTGAAATTGAATTGATTTAGGAAACACTTTCTACCCGCATGGCACGGCAACTTTTTCCGACCTACTCTATCAAAGTATTTTACCAAGCGCAAACAAAAATTTTATGACTTCGGAAGGGACGTATGTATGGCATGATGGAGGTGACGGGATTGAATTACCTTCCTTTCCCTAAAACAAAACTGCTAGACAAGCTAAAGTGTTTCATGCGTGCACCCATGCATGATTTTTAAATGTTTGTTGAGTGTTTAGACTTTTAGACCAACTTTTAAATGAAATTTAATCCTCATTTCTGGAACAAAAACTGTTCCTTTTCCCCCTTTTGCAAAGCATACATGAAATCGGAGCACAGCTCCTGTTTTACCAGCTTACCTAAGTAAAACGCTCCTCCTCCTCCTGAACTTCACCGGACTGTTGAAGAAGTAGTTTTTAAAGAAATTATTTACACGAGCACTACTTCATACATCACTTTTCTTTTTTAAATGCACACATTATCCCGTGGATTTTCATTAGATTTATCCGTACTCTAAAATTCAGAAACTAAAAATATCATCCACATCTAGAACAACTCAACTCAACTCTGGAAATAATTCGGTGGAATTGAAAACAAGTGGAAGGGAAAACTCTTGAACCGGAGAGGGATGTTTACTCAACTCCTCAGATAATTCCGTGAACTGAAAACCCCATGGGGTAAAAGAGCGAGTGAAACTGGCTCTTATCCTGTTTGAGTTTCACTTGGACTTGACATTCCCCTAAAAAATAGTGTTCTCCATCCACTGTATTAACCGAGTTAAAAGTGGATGAGATATGAAATCACAGAAGCTCACACTTGACTTAAATCAAAAAAATTTATTTTTAAAGCTCTGTTTTATTCAGTGATATAGGCTTGATTGATTGGTGAGTTTTCACTGCACTGCGTTTCTACATTTTTATTCATGAAGATCAGATCATTTCTCTAAGAAAAAATCTTTGTCTTTTTCACAAACATGTGGTAAGTGTGGTAAGGTGCATGTGCACAGTCTCAGATTTCCATTTTTATGTCATGATCATGAACCAAGCAAGCAAAGCACAACCACGCACGCTAACTTTATACTTTGTTGTTGATTGTGAAACACACGTTTTCCTCTAAAAACTGAGAGGGTGAAAGATGTGACGTGACCGGCTCGAGAGTTGAAAGCGAACTGAAGAGAAACATGAGACAAGCAAGGAAAGGCAAGCAAACCAACTCAAACTCAACCCATATCCATATCCCCCGTCGTTGTTCTTTCCTTCTTGCCTGGTCGGGCAGATAGATATGCTATCATTGTTGTTTGCTCGTTCGTTCCTTGTTCTCCTGCTGGCATGTTTCTCCCTTCTTACTTGAATTTCTCTTCTTTGCAACTAACTTGTCTCACACACGGACAAAGACGCGTTATCAGGTAGGGTGGAGAAACTGCAGAAAGTGCGGATGTCACTTTTCCTCCAACAAATTCTCTTCCAATCCATTGTTGAGCTACATCTGGAAACGGTTCCTTGTGGAAGCTTTTACTTTTTATGATTTCTTTCCCTGGTTTTTATGTAGTTGGAACATTTCTTGGTAAAATATGAATACAAAATTTGAATTCGACACTCATGTCGAGATAGGAATGACGGATTGATTGGGAAAAACATAAAATAAGTGTAATAGGGAGATTGATGTAACTACGCATTACCCCAATGAGTGGATTGACAAATACCGTTGTCCTTTGTTTGCATGATTTGGCTGCGTCATTATGAGAATGGTGATTGTGATCGATCATGGGGGAAAAATCCGGTCACATTTAACACACATCTGTTTTAAAGCTTTTAATGTGATGAACGTGACATTTTTGAGCTGACCCTTCACGCAAGTGTCACTGCGTCCCATTTATCTTAAATACCTATACAAGACACAGAGCTTTAGAATCTTTCTTCGTGTGAAAAATTGAGCAAGGCTGGAACAGCCGCAGCAGCTCTCATGTTGTTTCAGTTTTTAATTGGCTTGTGGGTTTAGGGTAAATGTTCAAACTGAAGTTTAAGAAAAAACCTTAAAAACACCAACACAATCTGTCGGTGGGAGAGCTGATGCTGGTAATAAGAGTAAGCGTCAAAACACCCGTTTGCTAAAGACCGCGGAACGCTATGCGCTGTAGGAGAGAATCCATAGTTCAATTTAAGAATCCATAATCCAATGACATTTTAACTTTTAAAAACAATTTTGGCTTTGCGCATTTTAAACTTACAAATCGTTTAGATCCCTAACTAAGCGGAATTCAAAAAACTGGACAGCCAAAAACCCGGAACGCCGGAAACACAAAATAATGCAAGTAACCAAATTTTTCTTTCAATTTCTTTAGCCTGAAGTACCCTCCATGAGGGTATCAATAAGACAGTAACTTAAAAAGAGCTGCTAGCGTGCTACCGAAATCAATCATGAAAACTTTCAGAATGAATTGTTGAAAGTTGCGCAACCACATCTTTCTTCGAATCATCTCATCAGTAAAAAAAGTGAGCGTAGTGCATCAATGAATTTTCGTGGTAGATGGAGCTTCAATGCGCTTTGACAGTAACAGGGATTAACAACAGTGAATGAAACTGAACTGGCTAAGCATTATTATCGTCATCATCATCATCATTATAAATATCGAATTCATATCACATTTTCACAATTTTATTGAAATGAATGTTTTTTTTGTACAAAAATGTAGTGGAAATGAAAACTGAAATAAATAAATACATGACCTAGATTTGTTTACTTGTCTCGGCTGATGATGTGATGATGAATGAACTGGCCAAGTATTTGTAAATTCATGGCTTTGACCTGACATGACGTTACCTTAAGGTTAAAAGTTAGGCAACTGACGTGTTTATCTTAATCTTTCTCGCTTTACAACTCTGCAAATTTTGTACGAACTCCAGAACATATAGGAAGAGATATATGCGTTCGATACACCTATCTGTAATTCATAATTTCTATATGGGCCTACTTACTTCATTTAGTACTTCTACTTTCCAAAAAATGATGACTGATGTATAGATGGATGGACAGCAACAGTTCCGAATAATTTGCTTGCTAAATATACACTATAGCTCTAATGCCAATTTCAGATGGTTGCATTGTAAAATTGCAAACGAATGCATTTCCCCACGCCATGCAGCTTGTGATTTCTTTAAATCAAGCAGCTTCAAGATTTCTTCGTCACAATTCTTCTCATGACTCTAAAAGGAAATATGTATGCCTATATACAATTTGGACTGCGCTCTGACCCGAGCTATTGTATCATGAATGAATCCTGCCCACCCACGCATAGTTGCAAAAAATACGGAACTTATATTTCAATCCCTTCGTTCAATGAAAATGAATACATATATGAATAGATCCGACTTTACACTCTTTGTCAATTCGGGATGACAAAGAG
>JAQGAI010000979.1:0-16534 GCA_034696905.1 Lepidocyrtus violaceus | reverse complement strand
AGTAATGTGCCTACCTATGTTTAATGCTGCCTAACAAAAGATGAAAAGATAACTTTAACCAAGCAGCTCTCTCTTTTCCTCTCCCCCCAAAAAATAACTGCTCTAGCTCATTCCAGCCATTCCGCTTGAACTAATCCGGCCCTTGAGTGATCATCATATAATCACTCTCCATTCATTCCATCCTCAGCCTCAGCTCAGTGAACCCCAACTTTTAAGCCGACTTCTCATCTGCAATAGTGTAATATACATAGCTTGCTCCATTCCGCTTTCTCCCCATTAAAATTACCTTTTATTATTCCAGCGAGATGGTATAGGTACGTACATACCTAATTCTCATCGTCTCCATCATCAATGTAAGTATGTAGCAGTTTCCCATTAAAAGGAAACCTTTTTTTTTGGAAATGGATATACTTCGCCAAAAACCAACTGTTCCACCATTTCATTGTTCCAGTCGGATCGGATCTATATTGAGCAATAAACTGCTTCCAAATCATTCCGATCGTCATCACATGATCCCGGGAGAAAGTCATTCCATTCCACTTCCCACCACCACCACCTCCAACCACCACAGCATCAGTTTTAGATACCTTTTAAATGGGCTTTGACTTGACTTGACCCGGACCCAAAAGAGCAAAAACATACTCAACTCCACTCGACTTCAACATCAACGCTTTCTCTCTTTGTCTGTGTTTTTTGCCAACCTAAGCAAGTCGAACCCCAAACTCAAATGGAGGAAAATAACAATAACAATAATACAGCGATGCTGATGCTCTGTCAGAGACCTAGATATTCCTTCCGAGTTCCAAGTTAACTTGACTTTTTAACCTAATGTCATCATCATTCCCTCCCTTCATTATTATGGTTGGGAGCAGGAGGAGGACTTTCTCCTTCTCCTGAAGCAGGAGAGGAAACTGGAGTGCAGATAGCATCCATTTTATATGCATGTATTATGAGCAGTTACTTTTACTTTATGAAAACGGTGGGAAAGGATACTTTTTATTTGCATGAATTATTCATAAAATTATACTCTGTAGACTCAATTCATTCCCTTGATTTCCTCACCAATGAAATTATCTCCATATGCATAGCGGAGCATATATTCTTCCACAGAAAGACCAGTGGAAAGAAAAATTTCTGCTCAGGGAAAATTATTTTTGCGGGTTACTACTGCTACTGCCCATTCACCTTCAGGAAGAAGAGAAAGTTTTATGGGCTCGTTGTCATTTTTTTCTTGTTACATGCTTAGCTCCTTTCTCCAAGCTTAAACCAAGCTGTACTGTTGGAAATATAGTGAAGGTGAATTGGAGTGGACCGAGCTAACCGGATTAAGCAATTTAAAAATAGACATGGATTGCTTATGTAGATTCCAGTCTGAGAATGGCCGCCACCAAGTCCATTAAGTAGGGATTGAATCCACGGGTAATTTTTTTTATTCCTACAGACAAACCTCAGCAGACAAATATTTTATTTTTGTTTATTACCACTTTCCCCAAACCCATCCCAATTCATCAATCAAATATCCAAAGCCATTATTATCCCAAGAAGAAAAAAACCAACGATAAAGATTAAAAAAATAATAACCATAAAAATAAAATTGCTTGTCTACAAAAATCATTTTTAATGGATCCATTTTATTGCTCGAAATTAAGAATGAGAAGGGGGAAAACATTTCAATCCGGAGGAGTAACAGTAGCTGAGCTGAGCAGAAGTCAAGCTGTTTGATGGATTCAGCAATGGGATAAAATGAAAATGGATCCGCTTCCGCTCTGCTCTGGATATTAAAGAAAGTCATGCCATGACGCAGACACTGGCAGATATGATATCATGATGATAACATCAAAAAATTGACTACTTCCTCCAACAACAAGCCAGCGCCATACCAGGCAAAGCAAAGCTGTTTTACCAAAAACGTTTCATTTCACAACATAAACATGAATTTTTAATGCGGGTTTGTAATAAATTATGCCATAATAACTCTGTCCGCTGCAAACAAATCAGAACAGAGCAGATACAGATTAATAATGTCTTGTCAATCCAAGCACAAGCAGTGATTGCAGCCATGTCCTTGTTTTTATCCTTTCATATAACTTCCTAGCAAATCCCTTCTCTGGAAAAGAATTCTAATCTGCGTTCGTCGAAGAGCCCGCACTCAAATGAATCAGCTACAAAAAAATAAACCTAACCACCACACCGAGATTCATTGGATATACATGGCTCATATTTATTAAAATAGCCCTATTACCTATTTACTTTCCCCTGTCGCATCTCCTTACGCATCATAACAAAATTCAAAAGCAAAGCTAACGCAAAGCTCACTCATGATATTATCCTCCCCTGGCTTGGTTTGGCTGAGGACGACACGATGAGCCAGCTACCCACAACCAATTTCATCTCTGTTCTGACGAGTCCATCTCTTTCCACAGAAAACGCACAATAGACAAAACAACAACGCAACATGGAGAGCAAGCAGTTCCATCCATGATGATGGTGATGCCACCGATGCGGATGTAATGACAGCAGCGACAGTTGTGCGAAACAAAAGGAATCCGGGGAAAAGGGAATTTTGGCATGGGTTGTTTCTCCAGTCATCCACCATTCATTTTAATGAATACAAAAAAGAGAAAGACCCCATGAATGCGTGGAGAAGCTAATACCCACCTCCCCATAATAAAAAAAGGAACTTTAATAGCGGGGAAAGGAGGAATAACTAGAACGAGGGAATTTCCTTGATGATCCTGATGGGCTATATTTATCGTTCAACTGATTGTTATTACAGGAGCCAGATTAAGGTATATTGATGCGACCCGTCGGATCCATCCCAACCAAGCCATGTCAGTAGGTAATCCTCCCCGATCCCCAAATAAGAAGCCATTCTATTCTAATCCGATACCAATGCATGGAGAATATCTACCCATTTTCCTTTCTACTTTCTCCATAATAGCCACGTTGACAATATGTTGCTTTCCCTTTCTCTCTCTAACCAGCTTTTTTGTACAGATATAATTTCATTACTAAAAAACCGGGAAAGCGAGCCTATGGCTCCTAGTAAAATGTAAGCAGAATCCCTTTAATCCTCCCGTTTCCCCTGCTTTCTTTCTTCTTTCTGCTGGGGCTACTATAAAATTTAAATAATGGTCCATTCGACAAAACTTTCCAGCTAAAATGCTAAATTCAATCCCCGACCAGCGCACATCACATCAGCAGCAGCTAAAAAAACCGGAACTATTAGACTAGGCTGGCTGGCTGCATTGTATTGTATATGTATTTCATTTTTTGCACAAAGAAAATGAGGAAAACTGCTTTCACCGAACATCATGTCATCATCCCAGTTAAAAAAAGCAGATGGAATTCATTCCAACTACCTACAAAAAAAATAATGCAGCAGAGAAGAAAAAAAGTAATGAAGACCAATTGTTATATGGTTCCGTCACCCCGAGAGAAAGCAAAGACATCCGTTTTCTGTAGCAGATTATTTTTTTTTGTCAAAAAAAAAAAGAGAATCCCTGCTGTGATAAGAAGAGTCTGCTCAGCTACGGAACAGGTTGAAATCTGCATTTCTCTGCAACGTAAATAACTCCACCTTGAATTCATTTTTACCCCCTCTCTCCATGTCATCCATATGCATCGAGATGATTTGCATAGTTAAATCGAATAAATATTTCATGAAGACTCAAAATAAGGAAAAAGAAAAAAATCTTTGGCAGACTGAGGGAAAGAAAGAATGAAATGGGACCTGTGCCTAAGCACATTTCTCTCTTCACTCCATCCACTCCCATTTTCATATCTGGAGATGAAAGCTCAGCTTTGTAAATATCTTGGATGATGATGGTCTGGTGAAAGCATTCATTTCCTTTATATGGGAAGTCGTCTGTCTGTACTCAGCATGCTCTTGGGTTGTCACAGGTGCCTCGAGGATAATAATCTCACGGTCACATCATCATCAACGTCATTACCATTAAAGCTTAACGGTAAATATATAGGATGGGCCCAGAACCAAACCAATTCATACATTTTCATTTTCCACTTTCACTTTTCTCTCCAGGAAAAAAACTGACTGTGTGTGTGGACGGAACAGGGAGGATTTTTCCCAACAGGATTCGAACTCGAATGAACTTTCCCTATTGATCTTATCTTAGAGTTCCTCCTCCAAAGATTCTTTCTTTTTGTTTTAAGATTCACACGGCTAGCTCCCCAAACTTTCCCCAGAGATAGATGAATCCCGTTCCATGTTCTACTTATCTAGCACGCAAGCAAGGAAACTGTCACTTGAGCAGGGAATGATGGGAATGGGAAAGGAAAATGGGGAGCCATTCCATTCTCCTCCTCCCCCATCACTTTCACCATCGACCACAGAGAAACAGGAATGATGGACTGGTTCACTCATACAATTCACTCTTTTTGTATGACAGGAGCATTCCAAGAATCATAAACTTTCTGGTAGGTAATCTCATCAAATCACTTCTTCCTCATCGACCATCACCATCATGATCATCATCAGCGGCAGCATCATCATCAAGCACATAAACAAGTTCGGAATGGAATTAAGGAATCCTTTTTCCGGAACCACCTGCCACTTTCTTTCTTTAACGAGCTACCAAGAAGAAGGAATGCGTCCTATATGGACCTAACACAATGACGTCATAAACTGAATGAAACTGAGATTTTTTATCATCATCAAACTAAACACAATTGCCATTCCAAGCCCGTAATAATGGCACGAAATTTTCACAAGTTATTTCCCGCTGAAAGCAATTAAATGATTTTTGATTTGAAACAGTGAAACAAAAAATAGTGAAAGTAATAAACACAAACTGTTACGAACAAAGAAAACGAAAGGTCCTCCTCATCTTCACAGCTTGAGCTGAACAAATACTTCACTTTTTTAATAATGGCCAGAACAGCATCAACCAATCCATTTCCTTCCAACGGCCTAAGCCCCTGAGCTATATTTTTTTTTCTAAAAAAAAGAATAATAAAAAACATGTTGGGGAGAGCAAGGTGAGCTACGTAGGTGGCATCCAAAATAAAACAGGGAGAAAGTGGCAGTCTCTTACTTGCAAAAAAAAATTCGCAAAATGTTGTTATGTAATGTTGTATGGCATGGCCCACATGGTTGGTTCGGTCGGGGAGGGTGCACCGGATGTACACTGCTAAAAAGCAATTTCTCTTCCCATAAAAATTGGAAACGCCATTTAGTTCGTGTTTAGCTTAAACAAAAAAAATAACCACCACCAGCACAGGCACCAGGTTCATATGAGCTCTCTGCTTTCTCCGCGTAACAGGACACGTAACCATTTATAAACGAGCCATTATATTTCATTCCATTCATTTCACCCGGAGATTTTTCCCCCTCATCCAACCCAACTGTACTCCTTTTTTATACCCCACTCATGATGATGATGATGATGATACAAGCCCATCATAAAACTGGTACTAATATGTAACGTCAAAAATTTTCTCCTCCGTCCGTGAGGGAGCCCCTCTCACACGAGACAAGAGAAAAAAACTCATGAGGCAAAATGAGCTTCATCCATCTACAATGAAGGGAGGCTAAAAGGAGAAAGTAAGTAGTAGCAGTATGTTTTTTTTTCTTCTGAGGGCTTCTTCTCCCACTTTCCCCATTTTTTCTCTCTGTCAGCCCGTGAAAGTTTCCGTTAGCTGAAGACATACGTCAACCTGTGAAATCTTGCACAGAAAAAAGGAAGAACCGTTCAACCCATTTCCCCATCCTCTCAACAAAATGTGTTGCAGGCAGGCTAGGGCAGAAGGAGAAAGCAGTTTACTTATATTCCATTCCATCCATGATGATATCATGAATCCATCCATTTAAAAGCTATCCAATATAAAAAGGATTTTCTTTCCTCCAAAAGAGAAAGTCTTGTTTCTTCTCCAAATTCATCCTTTAAATATAGTCGTACTCTGAGCTGAGCTGAGATGAGCAGGAAGATGTACAACTTCAGGGGAAAAAAATACCATCCCGCCGCATGCCATGCCATACGGCCATACCTTACTTTCTCCTCTTTTTCTGACTTGAGTTGAGATACGATTCCTACGAAATTATTACGTTCAATTTTGGGACCCACTCTTGCATGACGAGTTGGATGGAGGAGGTTTAGGGGAAAAAATCAGATCAGATGCTGCGGATGCAATGATGCTACTCTGCTCCTCGGAGAAAACAGTAACCAGCCAGCCGTATCTGTACTCACATTACTGTACTTTCACCTCACTATATCCATGCTTTCACGTGTTTCTTCTTATCTTACAACAGAGCTGACGCTGAGTTGAGTTGGGTTTTTTATCAACAAAATAAAAAGAGTCCTCCATGAATTACACATACTTTGGCGGTGTGTGTGTGGAGGAGGTAGATAATTCATAAATAGGCACATGTATACATTATCTACGCTCATTTGTATAAGAAACGATAGTCATTCATTCATTCATAAAGTGAAAGCAATGTATGATATTGCGGTGGAGAAAGTATATTAGAGAAAGTAGGCATAAGAGCTGATTATGGGATGCCATGCTACACATTTTTTTACTATAGACTAGCTAGGTATGTAAAATGGTAGGCATATGGATGTGTCACATGGATAGGATCTTACATCAAAAGCCCATAAATCTTGCATTATCTGGTGGGGAACATGCATGAAAAGCCCATACTTGGAAAGTATGTACTTACTTGTAAACAAAAGGGAAAGGAGTGCATCGCACGAGCCATATGAGTGCGGAGCTACTTTCACTTTCAGAAAAAAAGAAGGAAAGTACATCAGTTTAGTTCAATCCTGAAACCTGGAGAAAGTATCCAGGATAAAAAATAATATTTATCGGTAAGAGCGGCTCATATTTTTTTTCTCCACTCCAGACTACTACATACCAACCTACCTACTCGAGTCTGAGCTGTTTTTCTTCTTTACCAACCAAAAAAAAGGAACATAAGCTCGTTTACAATCTCGGCGAAGAAGATAAGATAACAGCTGCCGGAAATCTAATAAGCCGATCTATAACCTATCCCATTACACTATATCACCTACAACCAAACACAGGCAGAGGAAGAGAAAGTTGGGAGAAAGCTACATCACCTCTTTAATCTCTTTTGATCAACATCACATCAGCTAATTGCTCACATACTACAAGGGAGCATCTTTCAGCTTTCTTCCTGGTAAACTTGAAGAAAGTGCTTAACTTACTTTTAATAAATTAGCATGGTGTTTTTTCCCAATTTAATTTTTTTTTATCTATTACATCCCATTAAAGAAAACAAACTACTTAAGTATGTTGCTGCTGCTGCTTTCCCACTTTAGGCTCGTTAAGGCCATGGAGAAAGTGATAAAAGCTGGAGCATATGGCATACGGTTAAAAAGAAGAATCGTCTGGCCTGCTTCGGTCTCAAAAAAATTGAAAGGAGAAAGTTTGCTTTTCCCCTCTCTTCTGTATTTTGTAAAGTATGAAGAGGAAATAAAAGTAAATCTTTTCCAAACAACACACCATCCACATATATAAAGCATCCATCTCCCTTACCCATCCATAGATCGAAGGATTTCCCAGCGGGGAGGGAATCTATCAGTGTGAGAAATGGAAGTCTAAAAACCATAACTACCATGTCTAGATATGAACTTTGGAAGTATCCCACTGGGCAAGAATGGGATTTTCCCGAAGTAAAAATAAGAAAGAACCAAACCAAGAGAAAGGGATCGGACGGAATACATAATAGCAAAGGAAAACAAGATATATTTCAGCTCCATTTTGTTCCACTTATAAAAGGACGAGTGGAGTGAAAGCACAAAAACGGGAAGATGGGAAAATGAATTGATAAAAAAAGAGGAGCCTAAAAAGTAAATAACAATAAATTACTGGGCTTTATTCCATGAAGAAAAAAATTTGCAACATTACTTTATGTATTGAGGAGATGGATGCTGAGTTAGGATAGGAATATAGTAGGTACTTTCACTTCACTTAGGATATTGTCATTGTGAGTCCTTTGATACTATTTTGTAGACACAAAAACTTCACATGTGACAAACAAATTGTTTATTAAATTAGAATAAACAAGTTCACCTCAAACAAGAAGGGAATATTACATCATGTATGGATGGATGCAGTCTCCATACTCCATATTTACTTTCTCCTCAAAAACAATAAAAAAAAGCCGACAGACAGCCGAGCTGACTCTCACACAAATTGATCCAAACAATGCTATGCAATGCGCCAAAATGGATGACGTATGACGGCTTCGTCTTATTCCAGAGCCAATCTATTTTACTGATGGAAGGAATAATAAAAAGAGGAGACAAAAATACGACTTTCTCCGTAAAACAAAATGGGGACAAAGGTGCAAAATTGTACGAAAAATAAACTAGAACAAACAGTACAACAACAGGGCAGAGGGGCATGGTATAACTTTTAAAAATCTTTTTTTTTCCTGAAAAAGATAACAAACGAGAAGGAAAACCTTTCTTTTTTTCTTCTCCTTTTAGCCCCGGAAGGGCAATAGTAAAGTTTCGTAATTTCCCTTCTTCCTCCTTCGGACTTTTTTCCCTCGCTTTCTCTCTCCAGGTCATGTTGTAGAAATGGCTGTGGAGGATGGGATGAGAACCCTGGGATGATACGACATCCATAAACAGTACCGTAAATACTTTCTCTTGCCAAAACAAGAGGAAAACAAGTAAGGATGTTGCTTGATTTCTTTTAGAAAAAAAAAAACTGGTCCAACAACAACAACACATTTGAGAGGGGGAAAGTAAAGTAAAGTAAAAGTTCTTTTATTTTCTCTTTTGCTTTCGTCACATGTCCAGGACGAAGATCCAGAGGTAAGGGGAAGCAAACCAAATACATATATTAATAGAGAAAGAAGCCCTCTGACTTTCTTTCCTAGGAGATCACGTCAGGAGGAGAAAGTCTTTTTTGATGATGATGCTGCTGCTGCCTTGTTTGACCTTTTCCTTGCCTCTGCCACCCAACCGACCGACCGAATAAAAAGCTTATAGTATTAAGCAACACCCAAGCGGCATTCCAAACCAATAAACTATACCATACCATGTCCAACTTTCTTTCTCCCTGCTTTCTCCCCACATGTTTACCAATACATTCCCAATCCCGGTATTTTTTTCTCTCTCTCGTTCAGTCTAACTTAAGTCTGTTATGTTTTTTTTGTGTTATATTGCCCAAGCTATTTATTATATCCCCCACACGATCCCAAGTTAATAGGCTTTCGCTAAGGCGTTACAATTCTTCCCAATTTATATGGACACATAACTCACGAGAAGGGAAAGTTAAACCGTTCGACTTTCACTCTCGCCCTGACTTCCTCTTGCTTGTTAGGCCTTTCCCCACTTAACTCATTCCCATTTCCCTCTAATGATAATGATTGCATTTAGAAGAGAGTTTTACTGGGAAAGGGCAAACAAACAAAAACAATCTCTATCCAAACACCCGACCCACACAACCAAGCAGCTCTTCTCCTGCTCCTAATCTAAACAAAAGTGGATGGAATGAGTTTTGAACTTTGCCCGGCTTTCGCACTGGCACTAGAGCATTGGATTGGGATGATGTGATGGGAGCAATTGCAAAAGAAAAAAAACTCTTCACTTTCTTCCAATCATTATCCTTTTGGGAGCATTTTACGGTGGAGGGGAGGAAAAAAAATACAAAGTTGCAGGAGTAGCAAATCGGATTCGGTTATTAAGCGATAAGCTCATTACACAAACCACAAACGTTATTATTACGGAGAAAGAAAAAAAAACATCAAACGAAAGTGGAAGAAAGAATGAACCAATAACAAAATCCATTCCATTCATTCATTTCAATTCAAATTCTGTTCTGTAGGCTGTGTACTCACTTGGAATTCAAAGCTGCTAAAAACTTTAAAAAAAAACTTGAGCAATTCCAAGTTTAAAGTTCAATTCGTGATTAACTCAACTTGAATTAGTTTCCAATCTCCCGCATACATATCTCTCTCCAACATTTCTTTTTCTGCTCCCAAAATGACAAAAGATTAGCCAGTTTAAAAGGGAATATCTGAATCCATCTTCCCATCATCATCATCATGAATGGCTTTAGATTTTCTATCAGCTTTTCCTCCGCTTATCATCAAGATCAAGATAGTTGTTTAAACATTCATCAAAATTTTTAGCTTTCTCCTCCTTTCCCTCCTAAGATGATGATGATATGCAATTATTCATCCGTACCTTCCAAACTAGGTATGCCTACTTTTCCCTTTAAGTGGGGGCCTACTTTAAGCGGCACACATTCTCAAACTTTCGACTCCATTCCTCCACCCAAAATATAAAACTTTCTCCTCCATCCGAAATCTACATAATATCCTTAGCATACTAACATTGTATAAATAGGCTGCTTTCTATCTAATCTAACTGACGTAAATAGAAGGGAAAGTATCACATTTTATTTTATTTTCCTTGTTGGTAAGTTTAAGAGGAAGAGGATGAGTCTCTCGTAACAGCAGTCATGCTGCTTCCTTTCCCTTCCTTTCTCTTGCTGCTTTCTCTTATGGATGGAGCCGAGGATCATCAGACCTGATCTTGATAATCCGAGCCCTCCCTTACTTGACGGGAATGCTAAACCGAGATGATTACACTTTGAGAGCTCTTTTCAGATCAGATATGGGTTATGACCCAGATCCCTCTCCGGAGTCAACAAAATAATAAACTTATTTATCATTTATTTCTCGGTTTAACATTCAGTCATGTTATGATCATGATATGGCCCTCCTGTACATTATCAACGTTATCTTAATATGTAGTTCCAAAAATTAAAAATGCTATCTAAATTATTCCACGAACCAACTTTCCCCGAAAAAATTGTCCTTTGTACATTTTTCCCCAATCTAAGTCGGGAAAGTTCTTTTTTTTTATAAATCTGCCCATCATCCAAAGATATTCATTTATCAGTTAAGTATAAAAACGCGATGTGAATAGTGAGGGTAAATTGTATTCAGATAAACATGATACAAAACAGATGCCTAATCCTGATCCCCAGTCAGCCGAAAACAACTTTGCGTATTCCATCAATGTATACTTTTTTTCAAAACGAAACTGAAACCTGAGGAGATCGTATCCTATTTACATTTTCAAGATGATGCGAATCACTCTCCCTTTTCCCATACAAATCTAAACAGAGAAAGTTGCTTCTTTTCTTCAATAATGCAGAAATCAGGGTGGTCCACTTTCCTCTCTCAAAAAGAAAAAGAGATCCTCTTATAGATAACGGGCATCATCATCATCATCGCAGCTCACGATTTGTTTGATGGAATGAAGCTATCCAGACTTACATTTAACAAATAAAAGGTTTCATTTTACGGAGAAAAAAAGTTGAATAAAAATAATAAAAATTGAAAGGAAGCTTTGGCTAAAAAAAATCAGCCTGAAGTGAAAAACAAATCTGTAAAATCCTCGGCGATTTCTCTTTCAGAAAATCTTACAGATTCGTCTTTTCCCCGTTTTCGTTTCCTTGCAAATGGAAGCAGAGGCTGACGGGCTACAATCAAATCTAAGTATTATTATGGCTCAGGTCCAGTCATACTCTGTAGGGTTGTGAGGAGAGGAATGCTCTCAAACCAACCGTCCATTTCTTCCCATTGAATGTAAATGTACACACATGTCTCACATCATCATCATAGCCCACCTACCTGCCTGCATAACAAGAATAAATGGAGAAAGCTTTTTTTTCCTTTAACGTTTCATACATACATAAGTGCGTTATTTTCCTTCTCTGAACAAGATCCGGATTCGGATCATAGTTTAGGTAAAGAGAACAGAATGCAAAAAAAACCTAAAATCTACTACACGCATTCATTTCACAATCCCGAAAAAAAGGAAAGGAAACTGAGGGAGGAAAAATAAAAAGGATTCTGATTCTGCTCCACTCCACCTTGGAAAATATCTTCCGAGCTGTTTGGTTCTTGTCCAACAACTTCTGCTGTACAATTGAACAATGACATGGTTTTTTCCTTTTGGTGAAAGTATAAATGTGTTAGAGGGAGAGGGAAAGAGAGACATACGCAACGCATTGATTTTTCTATATCAAGTTATATGCATGCCTCATCGTCAGTTCAACTGGAGAGAAGTAAGTGGTAATACGGCAATAACAGTCTCGGGATGAATACGAAATAAAAAAGAAAGCTTTTTTTCACTTCATAGACCTTCCAGTGCCCATTTCCGTCATCTGCCAAGTCAACCAACCTCATCTTCTTTAGGATCAGAACAAGGTGAAAATTTTTTAGGGAAGGAACCTACTAACCAAACCAATAATTTGGTCCAATGCAATATGACTGTAAAAAATATAGAATTTTTAGACAAAAAAAATCAATAGAAATTTATTGTCATCATCCCACTTCATTGAACCTGTCTAACCTCCAACAACACTGCAACTTTCCAATTCATATCACTTCAATCACTCAATAATAACCCTTCCCCAGAAAAAAAAGACAACCAACCACTTTTTCTTAGCCTAAACAAGCCATGCCAATTGGGAAGAGTTCATCTCACTTCCGCTCGATAGAACTGATGTAATGCATCTCTCGAGATAAAAAAGATTTCAAACCCAACGACAGCCAAAACCACAGAGCATGCACAAACCACATTGTGAACTGATCACCGATCCGGAATCTGAAGAAGGAGAAAAAATAATTTCTCCGATAAAACGGACATGTCTAAATTGAATTCTGGAAATCGATACTACTGACCCTCTGGCTGGTTTTCTTCTAAGAACAATACATCCTCCTTTTACACTTGCTGCAGCAGTCCCATTAAATTCCAAAACGTAACCTTCAGTTACAGCAACTTTCTCTTCCAATCCTAGTCCATTCCCCGGTTCGGTTTTTTTTTCAATACTCGAAGGGAGGAAGATAAACCGCATTTATCTGCCGGCTGACAAGACGAATGTGACAACATAAACAAACGTTAGATTCCGTCCATACGATCCCATTTCCTTTCCATGTCCGGATCGGCCATTACAACAGGGGATGGTGACAACTTTCACCGGTCACCTCCACCAACCAGTCACTAGTCAAAGCCAAGCAAAAGGAGTCAGCAAAGTCTTGCTAAGTAAGTGCCCATGTCTGCGTCTGGCTACTACATCAAATTACATCACATTCATTCTTAGCCTCCTTTCCCTTTTACACACAGAGAAGTGAAAGTGAAAAGAAAACGGGAATCCTTTTGTCTCCGTCTTTTATTTTTAGCCTCGGATAAAGACAAAAGGAACAAAAACATCCTTTCCCAGCAATCCTCGCAATTTACCTGAATGGCCTCATTGATGAGACCGAAAAAACCAGTTGGTTTCACTCTGGAATCCACATTATCCTTTGGGATTCATTCATTCAGTCACATGGTCCGTTCCTTTTTCAATGGAAGCATGGCCCGAAATCCCTTTTTCAAAATTAACTTCAAACATTCCGTTTAAGTGTGCGTAAGCACCCTTTTTGGCCATTCCCAACTTAAAGTCACTTAACAGACTTCCCTCTTTTATTCTTCTTTCTCTTTCATTCATTTTTGTCAAAGGTGGCATTCAAGATGAATTGAGTTTGAAATTCCCAGCTTCTCACACACAAAAATGAACCTCCAGTTCAGATCTTGATCATTACATTCATTTCCCCAAAAAAAAAGATCTAAAGAATTAAGCTCAATGTACCAACCAGGCAGACAGGATAAAAAAAGAACTGTAAAAATGTGTAAGATAAAAGAAAGGATAGAGACTTAGCTTTCTCCATTGTTTCAACGCAAGCATGCATACTTACTACAGCTTCAGCTATGTATAACCATCACAAAAGCCAAGGCGGACCTAACCACATGACGAAAAAAAAATCGGTGGAACAAGAACAGCTGGATGGTTTGAAAATGGTATTACGATTATGGCCATAATGAACCCCAAAAAAATGGCAAAAAGGAGAACGCTACGGCCAATTTTTTTCTATGAAAGCTGAAAAAGAACAAAAAAATAAAAAATGTATACCAGACAGTATTTGTTAGGATTCTTCGGACTCTTCCTCTATGTTATAAGTTATATGTATCTCGCATTCTTTACTGTTGTTTAGGTACATCATCATCCCAGAAAGAAACGCATTGCTTGTGAAAACATGGAAAGAATAAACAATGGCAATCGGTTCCTTTCTTTCCCCACATCCGCATCCGGCCTCTCTTTTGAGCCCTTCTTGAAGTGAATTCTTTTTGGATGGGAAGGGGAAAGTCCGAATGCTGTGCTGTGCTGACGTAACTCACCGTCAGTTCAATCTCTGATATACATAGGTACGTTATCCTACAATGAATTGTTTTTATTGCCATTATGGATGTATGGAGAAAGCTTATCCATGTTCTAGATGTTCCTGTTTCTCATAAAATACAATGGAACAAAATGTGAACGTGGTTGTTCAAAAGAAGACAGACTGTTACTTAGCTTACTTTTTAGGAATTGGGCAAGCTAATTAGGGAAAGCAGTTCATAAGCCAATTGGTTGTGCTGACTCCAATCGCATTGCATCTGAAGTTTTATCTTTTTCTCATGCTTTCACTGTATCTATTTAGCATTGATAATGACTAATTAATCACTCGATCTGCTTAAGCAAGCCTAGCATCTGGAACCTGTCACGGCCCCCACATCTCTGAAAGTCTTTAGAAAAAGATTTTCCTTTAACAAACGACATTATTAAAATACAAATAGAAGTAAAAATTGTGATGCCAATTCCATCCTGCTTTCTTTGTCAGAACATGCCTGGGCTACGCACTCACTCAAACGCGTAGACTAGACTGCACTTAACTCTGGGGGAAAACGCCGCTTTATTGCTATTTGCCTACTCTCCCAAAAACAAATTAGCAATAGCAAATCCCTATAAATATTTACGCATTACGTAATGCGCATATTTCTGGCAATGGCTTTTGATTTTCATTCATTTTCTCCGAACATCAACATCACATTATGCTAAAAACCCCGCATTTGTATGCTAAATCTGCGTATATGAAACATTGCTCCTTCCTGCTATGTACGGATTTGCATTTTTATTTTATATCTTTCAGAAATGGAGTTGGAAAATCTTTTTTTTTTGCAAAAAAGTTTATATGAATTGCATCATCTTCCACACAACAAATCTACAAGATTTTCACTTTCCACTGCGGTCCATGCATAGACACAGAAAAAAGTGGAGCAAGGAGGAAGACGGGAAAACTTCTTGGTAGGGATTCCATTCCTGATGATGATAGTGAAAGACGGGAGATGATAACTCTTTGATGCCTTGCATGCTTTCTCCCAACAAGGAATATTTTCTATTTGTTTAATATTATTGTGCACACAAGTTCCAGGCAAGATCAACGTCATCTCCTCCTTAAAACGAATGCCCTTCCCGTGGAGAAAGCTACATAGTATGTGTTATATGAAGTAGTAAGCCCGTTACTTTCTCCATTTTGCTGTTGGTGCGTGCTAGCAGTCTACGAGATCGTTTCCCATTTTCCAGTAAAATTTAGACCACAGCAAAAAAAAATGGGTGAGTGAGTACCCTCACTGTTCAGCATTCAGCTTAAAACATACTGGCACAGAGATGGGAAGAGAAAGCAGCAGAGAGAACGAACGTGAGCCAGACTGTGGATGCTGCTGCTGCTTGTGGTGAAAGTGCAGTCGAATCTATACCACTCCAGTTCAGTCCTATACTATAGGAACGAGCTAGAGAGGGAAGAGAAGAGCCGGATAAAGGATTCCAACAACTTTCCCCATCAGTTCAAATTCAACTGTCGACCTCTTCAACACAGTTTTGGGACACCGTCTGCTGCCATTCACGTTCATCTCAGGTTTCCCCAAATGTGTGTCGGCAAATGAAAAGCAGCCATTTCTCTTGTATCGCAAATTTCATCCAGAAATATTTATATCACTCCATCTGGATTGGAACAAGTCATCAGCCAGTTTGACGCAAAACACTTTTCACATAATTTCGACAGTTTTCACTGGATCCGCATATCCAACCATTCCAAACGAATAAAAAGCGGAGTGGTTTCAACTGATCTGGATAAAAAAACCTTTTATCGGTTTTTACCGTGACAGTTTAGTTAGTAATGTGTCGGGATTGATGTGTTCAGTTCCTGATTTCGAAACTCGTTGGAAAATTTATCGGGACTTCTTATCATTCCCATCCCATCCAAAGACTTTCTCTCTTTGACGTTTGGATATCCGATAAAAAGAAAGCTGGATGCTGCTGCAGCAATATATTTAGTAGTAATAAGAGGGAGAAGGAAAGGATAGATAAGTTATCTCGGATGACTTGTAACAGGAGAAAGCAAAAAGAGATAACTTTTTGAAGCACCTACCCCGGGAAAGTGAACCTCATCAGCGTTTCCTCCCACTTACCCATGCAAAATTCTGCACAGTTCAGACATAACCGTTAGGCTAAAGAGCAACTTCCACTTTTAAAGTGCTAATTTAAAAGTATAAAAGTTTCGTTCAAGTGTGAAGGAGCAGGAACTTGAAGTGCAATTAATTACTGAGCAGTTCACCGGTCTTTAAACTTTAGCTTCCAGTCGAGTCAAGGGAAAACCATCAGA
>JAQGAI010000978.1:0-16540 GCA_034696905.1 Lepidocyrtus violaceus | reverse complement strand
GGGAGGACTGCCAGGTTGCTGTTGATATCAAGAAGTGTGCTAAATAATATTGGATGGAGGGAGAGAGGGAGGGGGAAATGTATGGGAGGAGTAGTTGTTTTTTGTAAGGGTCTTAAATGTGAAGATAAAATAATATAATAAAACTTAGAAAAAATGTAACGCTTTTTTAATAATTATATATACCATCTCGAAACGTATACTTCTCAAAAGATATGTATAACCCTTCTTAATTAACATTCTCATGAATAAAAAGAGTCATTTATTTGTTGTTTTTGAAAAAAAAAGCAAAAGTGGTTGGGTATGTAAAAATAATTTCCATTTTATTATTTTTAGTCGAACTGTAGTTAAAATAAAATATAATAATAACAAATCGATTCACATTTTACTACAATAGAAATACAGATAGTTTGGAAGGTGAAGAAAGTAAATTAGTCACTTAAAATTAAAATCGTAAGAAGGTTCCATCAAATAAAAACATAATTCATTATCATCATACGATCAAATTAGCTTTTTTTTAAACGTCGCGGACGGAATCATCTTTATAATCAGCGCTGTTTGTTTAATTTAACTAAAAAAACTATATATTTAAATTACTTTTTATGTTTAACATTTTTTTATTGCTCAATGCGACACATCTGACGAACCTCTCGTCGAGTCCTCATCATCATGATCGTTATTACTATTCCCGACAACCAAGCCTGCCATCTGCTCATCAACACCTCCTCCACTTCCGTTCTCCGTGATAAGCATCTTCTCAGCGGTTTTACTTTCATGAGTTGGGTTATCATCAGCAGCACAGCTCATTGGGTTCTTATCATCCTCATTCTTCTTCTGCTCATTAACATCATTACGCTTTAGTGATGATTCTCTTTTCACCCCAGACCCTCCGAAGGACCGCCGCGTTGATGATGTCGTTATCGTCGACTGCGTCACCGTCTCCTTCTGGTTCTGATTGAAAGAGTAGATCTCGTACAAACTTCGCGGCCGAGTTGTTGCAGCAGTCCCACCGGAAACCCGTCTGGTTGTCGTCCTTATCTGAGGCGGTGGTGGCATTTGCTGCTGCTGCTGAGCACAGAACTTACTGTAATGCTGAAAGACCCTTGGATAAGCCCGATGGAGGTGATGGGGTCGGTGGTCGGACTGTTGGTGACCTGCCAGTGGGATTGAAGCGTAGATGTTGGTGCTGCTGATTGTGGAAGGGCAGGGGCTGGATGATCTTGGTGGATTACCACTCATGTGACGGGAGCGTTGCTGTTGGAATAGGAGCTCGGAGCGGGTTGGATTTGTCATTGGATTAGGCAGTCTGGTTGGTGTGGCGGATCTCCTGCTGCACCGCATCCCGATGAGGTCATCGTAAAATGGGGACGTATCGCTGAGCACGGACTTTCTCGTTTGTGTACGGTTGTGGGAGGGGAGGGAGTTCCATTTGTTGGCTGTGGAGGATGATGATGATGAGGTGCGGATTCGGGATCTGCCGTTTTGGATGTGCGGAAGGTGCTCGTTGGATTTTGATAGCGTTTGGGTTGTTGTGGAGGAGGATGTTGATGATGAGGTCGATTTTTTGCGTTGAACTTGCTTTTGTTGCTGAACTGGAGGGCCTTGTGGAGGTGGTGATTTTGGGAGTTGTTGGAGGTGAATCGGTTGTTGTTTATTGCTTGTCCCTACCGGTTTGAGCCGCCGGAAGGAGTCGTAGAACCAGCGGCGGAAGAAGGAGCGACCTAAGTGGAAATTCGTGGTGTCATTAATTTAGCTGAGAACATTTTAAATCAATTAGATTTATTACTCACGTTTCTTCATCCCAGTCTCATCCGTGTTGGAACTCGTATTCGTTGTCGTTGCTCTTGCTCCCATTTTCAACCGTTCCGTTTCACGGCGTCTCCTCATCCGAGGATCATTTTCGCTGTCATCATCATCCTCCTTGTCCGAGTCAAACAGGGAGTTGACCTTGGAGAGTCGGAAGGAGAGACTCCGGGCTCCCATGCAGGGTTGGGGGAGCATTGTCGTTGACTAATAAATATGATAAATTATGATTAATTTAATTTAAAAAAAATACAATAATTAATTAAAAACCGCTTCATACATCAACATCCCGATCCCTCTGCCTGATAATCTTGAGCGAGTTATGTCGTTTAAGCGTGGGATTGACCGGTCTGATCCGATTGAAGAGCAAATCCTCAGCTTCCAGGACGGAGCCGGCGGAGCCCCACGAGTGTTGGGAGATGCTGCTGAATTTGTCTACAAAAAAAATTTAATTAATAACACGTGATTACGCAATTAAACGTTAAAAATTTTCACTCACCCAAATCATGATGATGATGATGAGCCCCGAAATACAACGGATTGGGCGTCCCACACCTAAGCACCCCCGTCGAGCTCATAAAGCTCCCCACCTCCGGCGTCACGATATAGTACCCCCGACTAGTCTGATAAATCCTCTGCTCCCGGATCAACTTCTCCAGCGTCTGATAAACCAGCTCCTTGGGCGGCCCGCTCATCCCCGGAAACGCCCCTCCCAACGCATCCATGATCGAGTCCACGAAAGCCATCTGGCCCCCGGAAGTCAGCTCCATGATAGCCCAGCATAATGAGTCCGACAGAGGGGCGAACTGGCCTTGTTGAACTGGCTGGGCTACAATCTCGTCGATTTCGGCGAGGAGCTCGATCCGGTAGCCGGGAGGGTGGCGGAGGATCCGGCGGCTCCAGGCGGTGCGGAGGGTGTTGAGGTGGGAGGGGGATGGGGAGTGGAGGAGGATTGTGGAGGGGAGGAGGAAGCCCCGGTAGTGGAGGGAGGAGATTGAGTCGGTCATTGAAGGGTTCCAGTGGCACTTGAGGTTGGACCCGCGGAAGATCTATATAGAAATGGTGGATTGGTTGGTTAATTGTGATTAAATTTGACAAGCAGAAACCTTCGCACAATGAAGCTCATTAAAATTATTATTTTCATTCATCAAGAGTAGGAATTTTTTTTCACATCCAAGCTAAAAAAAATCGTAAAAGAAACCGCCCACGAACAATAACACGTGTGATTGATTAGCCTTAAAAATCAACTCATTCACTAACGTTTTTGATAAATCTCCATTTTCCCTTCATATTTGCAACAATAAATCATGAAAACTGACGTTTCTCCAACAAAACCGAGCTGGCCGAGAGAGTCATTGTCTCACATTGCCCCAGTCATTCATCCATCATCCTCATAAATTATGATGATGGTGACATGACAAGTGACACTTTCTTCACAGAATACATATCCGTTTCATTAATAATGATCGTTAAAAAAAATTTCTCTCTTCCCCTCTCTACTTAATTAACTTTTTTTTTATAGTTATGCCCATGTGCAAAAGCCATTTTCTTCAACTTTTTTTTCCATCTTTTTACCTTATAAAGATGTATCCCAAGTAGAGAATTATGATCCAAATTATTATCACTACAACCACCACCGTTATTATTATCATCCGCTGTTGACGAAGAAGATGATGATGACAGTAATAATGATCCACCAGCAGCGCCCGAGGCTTGAGGAGTGACGCCACAACCGCCGTTTGACGTTGATGATGTTGAGATGACTTGATTGGATTGTTGGCTGTTGTTGTTAATGATTGTTTGGGTGGAGGATGCTATTTGAAAAATGAAAATGTTTTTTAAAAATAAGTTAACATTATTATTGTTAAAAAAGTTATATTTATGATGCCAATTAACCTCCTCGCTGAACAGGTATGAACTTGATCGCAACGCAGTCTTGTAACAAGACGATGTATTTTCTTAAGCTGCTGTTGTTATTCTGATTATTGTAAGTTGCTAATTTGGGATTGAACTTTGCTTGGCATGTCGTCGGGATAAGGGATGGAGGCTCATCTTCATGTTCCATGGCTTTGATCAAGCGACAGTCCTCGCATGAATGCTTTGTGTCATGGCAGGAGGGTTTTGTGAAGTGGGGGTGATGGTTATTATGATGCGGAGGGGGATGATGATGATGGTCATCCATAATCTGAGAATACGTTGGTTGAATATGGTGGTTATGTTTAATTGCATGGCTGGTCTGATCTTCATTATCCGCTGGGTTTACTGCTCGTCGCTGTTGGGCTGTTGTGGAGGAGCTGCTGTTGGTCTGGTTGGGTATGAATAACGGTCCCATCTGAAAAGGCAAAAAAATATGAAATATTAAAGGGTGCAGTTGTCTTCAATAAAAGAAACAAGATGTTTTACACGAGTGGATGCGGTTTTTCATTTTGTGAAATGAGAGCTTCCTGCGGTTTCTTATTAGAACAGGGTCATGGGCAGAGAAAATTCGCAAAAATGATAACCACATCAATATTCATATGGCTCACGTGCGTTTACTCACTCACAAGTTAGTCTACTCCACCCCTAAAAGTATGAAGGGGTAGTTTTTTTTTACAGAAGGGATGAAATATATTTCTCTAAAGTGGTAAATCACATATCGAGCTGCTCTCTCGTAAAAAAAATGACTTTCGAGAGCAATTACACTAAAAAACAACAAGAGCAATCATGTACAAAAAAATAGTGGTCCTAATAAGGAGAGAAAATACAGGAATATGTTACGGGAGAAGTGGATTTCTTGTTCTCTGCGCACCTGGGGAAAAAAACGGTACAAGAGTGATTTTTTTTCTCTGTATGTAGTCGCTAAATTGCTATTATGCAAATAAGGGAATCATGTGCAACAACAAGAAGTGAAAACTGCATATTTAGCCGTGTTGTCTTTATAAAAGGAATTGATTAAGAGAGATCATCATCATGTTCATTTTTTTTTTAAAGAAAATCCTGTTCTCTCGTGTTTTTTTCTCTCCTTGACAGATTCAGAATGTGTGTGATGGGTTATATGATGGCATATAAAAAAAAGTGATGATTGGGTGATGGGCTTGATTATGATCAAGTTTTTTTTTTGCATAATATATTTTTTTATCGTTTTTAACTGTTGTGAACAGTGATTAGTGACAATGATTAGTATTATTATAACTGGTGATGAGGAGGGAGTAGATGGAGAGAGGGGTCATTGTTTTATTTCTTCCTAAAAGGTCTACCGTAATTTGCATACGTAATTTTTTAGTGAGGAAAGTGAGCTGAAATATAAAGATTTCTATTTTTTGATCGAATTACGTCGATTTTTTTTTTGTTTCATAACCATTGAACGAAAGGGTTATAGTTTGTGTAAATGTGATAATAATTTGTTGTCCTTTTTTTTAAATAATGATATGTATTTTGTAGAAGAAGGCAGAACAAGGCACATATTATTTGCATGAAATATGTAATTTATATATAACAGGTTTTTGATACAGTTTTTTTTTTGGTTAAAATGGGAATTCGTATTTTTGTTACGTGATTTGAATTACAAAATAAATAAAATCTGATTATTACGATCAAAAAATAGTTCCTGTCTGGAGTAGTGATGTGTACAAAAAAAACTAGATCGAAATGAGATATTTTTTTTGTATTTGTTTAAGGATTATTGGATTTCTGATAAGAAGGAGGGTGAAAACTGTAAACAAAAATGGATGTGCATAATAAAAAGAACTGTAATTTTATATGATCGAAATATGATCAGTCACATAATAACATGGCTTCTTGCAAAAAAAAATAACCGCATGTCAAATATAAAAATTGGACTGCTCTTCAGATTGCAATTATTCGCAAACGGTTTCTCTGCCTTTGGGGGTAGTAGTATAAATCGTATTTCGGAAATGATGGGGGCAGAAAATTGCTAAATAAGCTTTTTTTTTAAAGTATCGAGTTTTACTTCTGGTTGGGGTATTCAATAGTACTTAGGTAGGTATTTTAAAAAATCGACAAAAAAGACACAACGCCTCGCTTTTTCATCATCCCTTTTTTAAATCTTTTTACAAGAAACAGGGGCAGTAGTAGTAGCAGTAGCAGTTTAGCATCAATGACCAAATATCAAAAAAGACTTTTATAAAAAAAAGTTTCACTTCTTGCCAATTCATCCATAACGGCAATATGATGAAGGATAAGCATTAAAAAAATGGAAAGGAGAAAACAAGTGTCCACTCTCAAATGACACATTCTTCTTTGTTGTTGTTGATGTGATAATGATGACATTACGCTACTTATTTTTTTCTCTTGTGATGATGATAATGACAAAATAATAATTTCATTTTGAAAAGATTGAAAAGATTGTCACCAAATACTTTTTGTAGAGCTACCTCCTTTGAAAAGGCTTGATTGTATGAAACTGACC
This sequence comes from Lepidocyrtus violaceus, assembly GCA_034696905.1. Lineage (NCBI taxonomy): Eukaryota > Metazoa > Arthropoda > Collembola > Entomobryomorpha > Entomobryidae > Lepidocyrtus > Lepidocyrtus violaceus. Next base: position 10,332 of record JAQGAI010000978.1, on the reverse strand, counting down.
ATTCCCTTTCTATCTCTCACACAATGATTTAGCAATTTTTAGGTTTAATCGCAAAATGATCAAAAATGGCACGCTATTCATCATCATCATAAAATGCTCATCTCATCCACTTTTCTTTTCCTACATCTAAAATGCTAGATAAACAGTTTTTGATTATTTTTTTTTGGCAAATGTCCGCTCATCCTTTCAATCAACGCAACAGCGTTATCATGATAAAAAAAATATATATTTTACTGATCAATTCAGCAGGAGAGGAGATGGACAGGTACAGAGGACTGAGAGAGGGAGGAAATGGAATACAAGAAAAGAATATTGGCAAAAATATTGCTTGAATTGTGTCATTTAAGAAGATTTGGCTAGTGAAGCTGCTCTGAAAGATGATGCAGCGTCATTCATCGCTGCTGCCAAGAACCAGATTATTTATAAAACTGATGATATGAATCAAGAATCTATTTTTTTTTCATAAAACTTTATGTCGCTCTTTTTCAAATGAAGTTATTATGATTTTTTTTTGCACAAATGATTCTGTGACAAAGTCATCATAAAAGAGAGTCACTATCGGAAATGCGAAAATAGATTCAATCTGTAAAAAAAAATGACATTATTACTTTGTGTTCATTTTTACGGTGATGGGATGATGATGGTGCAGAAGAAGAATCGGATCAGCATCTTCACGTTCGCGTCTCTTTAAATTGACATCAAGATAAAAAAAATGATCGTTTCCCTATCGCCATGTCATAGTCGGTCTTTTACAGAAACAGAAAGAGATTGAGACGTTTCGTATGAAAAAAAAAGCTCAGCATCCGATTCAAAAAAATACATTATGTAGGTTACACTCAAATATAAACCTTGATATTTTTTATCTCCTTATAAAAAAAGTGCTCTTACTCTAATGATAATGCTCTTGTTCCTTTCTCATCATCATCGTTTACCTTTGCGGCAAGCGACAACTCATTTTTTGTTGTTGAGAGTGAATTGAGTCATGTGAGGAGGAAGGAAAAGAGTAAAAGTTTTTTTATGCCATTTTGTGACCCCTGACTGTCTACTGTCAGCAAATAATTTGCTCTTTTTTTATTAGTCACGATTTGGGTAAAATTGATATATTGAAGCGGAATATTCCATTGTAGTGATCTTCTTCTCCCACTATATTCCACTCAATCGTTTTGGCATGATTTTTTAGTTTTTTTTAATCTTCTTCTATTTTTGGACTTTAAAAAAGTGTAGCTGGCTTTATTACGCTTTTTTTTTATACCAGAATGATTTTATTCACACTGATGCACAAATTCCTGTTACATGTTTTTAGATTTGAATCTTGATAAATATGTCATGATTGTCGTTCTCCTTTCTTCTTTGTGTAATTTCCGGATTTTTTTAATCTATCCTGCTCACTTTTTTATGCATAATACTGGGGCAAAAATGACTGCATACACTAATGTTATTTACGACTTCCGATGATAATACATATTTGTACATTTTTTTTACATCATCATTATCATTACAACCTACCGCCACCGCCTATGTAATAACCATTTTTAATGCAGAAGCTTTAATATGCAGCTTTTTAAAAAAATGTAAAATTATGTAGCATTTTTTGCATTAAAACCCTGTACGTTTGAACTCAAACAAACAAATGCTCACTGAAAGTCCTCCGACTTATAAAAGTAGCTACCGCTCACTCTAATCCCAAATGACTCCTCCAACTTTTGCTACTTATTATTATTGTAGTACAATCAAATTCTGATTACAATCAAGCACTATGTTTTTTTTACAACTTTTACTGCTGACTGACACTTTACAGAGAGTGACTGATTAAAATCATTTTGATAGCAGTAAAGAAGGAGTTTTTTTTATAAACAAGCCGACACACAAACACAATTTAAAAATGAGTTTTTCTTTGTTCCTTTTCATTCAACACCTTTGTTACAAAAACTCATCATCATCAGCAGTATTAATCCTGATGAACAAAGTGTGTAAAGCTTCTTCTTCGTAATGAAAGCCGCGTTTTTTTGTATATAAAAAAGATGTTGTGTCCCACACAGTGTAAAAAACAGTGTAAAACACATTATTTAAACCTTAGTCATAATTATTTATGATCTTAAAAGAGTTTTCTCGTATACGCTTGTTCTGTTATATGTAAACCGGCAATTCTTTTTACTACAATCCCTTCTCTATTTTTTATTACAACCCTTTTGTTTTTCTGTAATGAAAAAAAAAGCAGACTAAAAGCGCATTGTTCTTTTTTTTTATATACAAGGGAAAAATGTATAGGCTCATTAATACTAATTCATAATGTTTGTTGATTTATGGGAATAATGTGGGAAAATGCGGATAAAAACAACAACGCATTTTTTTTTAAAGCAAAGCTGGTTTGTATGAAAAAAAATTACCTTTGATTATTTTCAAATATTTTTTATGATTATCCGAATCCTCCTCCAAAATTAGGTGCGTGTGGAAGATGAGTAAAGATGGATTTATCTTTCCTGGAGCACGGCACTGTCTGGAATGATTTGTTCCATACAAGAACTCACACTTGAATTAATTGAACAATTTTGTTGTAAATCCGCAAAATAATTATAAACGCTTCATGCGTTATCGTGATGTCCACGTTAAACAACACGGCACTAAACAAACCGGCAGCATCGAAAACGTATAAAACAAGAAGCGTTTTCTCCCTCGCTGGTCCTTCTCAAGAAAAACTCTCATGCCTCCACATGACCCCCAACTTTCAAACTCTCTCACTCAGATACAGACACACCGCCACCGACACTCAAGCACCTTTTCAAAACGCAAAGCGTAGATATAACTGACGGCGACTGCAGAGAGAGACACTGTTCATGCAGCAAGCGACAAAGCACGACTGACTACAATTTTCACTAAAAAAATCAAGCGTTAAAAGCAAACTGAGGAGGTAACTGTGACTTGTGTACATTTTACAACCAACTGATACGATGAGCACTGATCGTTTTTCTTTGCAAAGATAAATAGTTGAATGAGCAGCATCATGCTTGTTATATGGTGGCCCCTTCTTCTTGTCAATAGACCAGAGTGTAATGATAAAAAACCTTCTTTCTGTGTATTTATAACAGAGCCGATAATCAAACAGAAAATTTATCATCAACATCAAATGGCATAAAAAAAAAGTCAACCCGTTACTTTTTTTTATAACCAATCAAGTACATTTATAATCAATCTTGTTCATCTCACTTTTCCACTTCCTTCCTCTTCTTGTCTTCCTTTTATACGATTTATATTATTATGACATTAGCTCAATCAAGAATAGAATATTGCATAACAGTTTTTTTAATAGTCTTATCATGATCATCATCAGAAAATCCCAAAGCAGAGATATTATTAGTGTCCACAAATGGGTTTGTGTTGTTGTTGAGATAATAAAGCGATTTCTTAGTCTGATTGATCTTCGCATGTGACAATTGCAGCCAATGTGACATTTATTGCAGCGAAACATCCGGATTTTTTTTAAGTGTGTGCTCTTGATTATATCTTTTAGATGTTTACGAATGCGGAGGTAATCAAAAATTTATACGAATCAATTATTTTTTTAAAAGGACAATTATTTTTTTAGCCCTTGTCACCTGCAACTTTTTCTAAAAATGAAAGCAGAAGTTCCGAGAAACTAAAAGAAATGCTGCTTGAGTCTCACCATGCCCCATCACAAATTGATCCAATTAATTCACAACCACCCTCATCATCCGCCTCTGCCTCAATCGCCGCATGCTGGAGATATCAAGATATCAAGAAGAAAACACGTTGATTTATATCCAAATTAATTGACTTCCACAAAATGACATTTTGGGTTATGATAACCTTGAATTGATAACACTAACCCAAGGCCTTCAAGTACTCATCCACATTGTCAGAGGACTCGTAATAGCCAGCGATGCTGCTGTTGATGGGGTAGTAGGATCGGTGGTGGACGCTGCGGAGCACTCCATCTTATCATATGATGATACTCGAGATAAGCTGTAGATTATTTTAGAAACCTTTACAACAAACGTGGGAATTATAATTAAATTTATTATAATTAGGTTTAGTAATGGAAGCGCAAAGATGTATTTGTAACAGCCAACGTCAAATGGGCAATTTGGGATGAATAGGGGTAACGTGAGATTTAGTTGATGACTTGAGTAAATAGATTCCACATTGATCAGTTTTTTTATTTGACAGAGGATATAATTTGGTGGAAACATTTAATCAAATGAGTTAAATCAATAAATTCGCATTATATTTTTGAAACATGGCAAGATTTTCATTTCGAACCGCTCCCTTCTTCTTACTACTACCTCTCCTCCAAACTGGAAAACGACTCCACAGCACTGACCCTATCTTACACAACTGCTCCGGCCCTTTCAACCCCTCACTATCCACAAACTCCAGCAGCTCCCACTCTGCCGTCTTCAATGCTAGCTGATGGGACAGGATCATCAGCGCTCCAACATTCTAGAGGTCGGACACCCAACGATTTGTCCAGTAATTGGAGGAGATCGAAAAGCTGGTACTTTGCCGCAGCGTTGGTGAGCTCGACGAGGATCTCGCTGTGATATCCCAACCGGGCTCCAGCTCTCCCGTGTATAAGAATGTGAGGAGGATTGGGAGGGTTTTGGAGGAGATGTCGGGGATGGAGCATTGCGAGGACTCGTCCAGAAGCGTTTGTCGGAGCGGCTTGCGTAAATCTGAACAAGCTGGGGTGGTCGGGGAGTAGATCTTGCAGTTGAGATGGACTTTTAGGACCCCTCCGGGTAATAGCGGGACGTCCTTTGCCTCGTTGCAGCTGACCATTTGGGGGAAGCCGGAGGAGTCAACGATGGACCAGTCGAGTAGGTCGGATTGCTGGTGGCGCCATTTTGATCATCACCATCAGATTCGTAATAATAAAGCAACGATTTTTTTAAGCATCTCTTGATGATCGTAGCTTATCTGCATCTTATCTCCTCGCTCGAAATTTAGAACTCCTTGCGCGGTCTAATTTTGTATGACAATCAGATCAAATTTTATTTAACATTTCTCTTCATGATTTTATTAGTACGATATAACAAATCACCGTATTATTTTGTTAATAATAAATAAGCAAAACATATTTAACTGGATATATAGATATTTATAATACGTTCTTGGCCAAGAGACAGGTACGGTTATCAAACAATCAACAAAAAAAGTATACGAACAATACAATAACAAGTTTATAGTTAGTTAATATTAATTGGTAATATAATAACAATAAATTGGTGAATGGAGGAATATATGATGAGCACAATCTCGGCCAAAAATTCCTCGTTGAAAAATTGTGTCTTCTTCTCTTCATGAAATGTTTGATATTCTAATAAAAGTCTTCATCATACGACCCCGCCTACAAAAACAAGGAGAAAAAAATCAGAAAACTGAAGAAACACAATTAAATATTCCATTCATCATATTATTTAATCACAATCAAAATCTCCAATCAACTCACCCTAACACTCCGACTAAGACTGCTACCACCGGACCTATTGGAGTACTGCATAATCCTGTGCACGTTGTCCTTCGTCCCCAGCCTATTCTCCAGCTTGTTCGCCGGGGAGCTCTCCACCTTGTAGCTCGGGACAAAGAGCCCGTATGGGTGGGGGCATGTGAAGTAGCTGCAAAAAATAAAATACAAAATTATCCCAAACCATTTCAAATAACCCATATCACATATTCAAGCTCACCTCCTCCCCCTTATCGTCCCGTCATTCTTCCCCAACGGATGAAACAGCTCAATCCCCGCATACTCCCCACTCGCAAACTCCACCGGCCCCAAATACCTCAGCACCCCTGTTTTGGTCTCCCCCACGGAGCTGGCCACTATCACCCTGTCCCCGACCTTCAAGCTACTCGTGTAGTAGCTCCCTCCACTGTAGTTCCTCGTCGGATAGCCCCCGCTGCTCCCACTACCCCACAACAAGCTACCACTACTCGGCGGTGTCGGACTCGGACTCTTGGAAAACGACCGACTACTCCCTCCAGAAGAGTAGCTGGAGTAAGGACTCCCCTCCCTCACGAAACCAACCGATCTCGGGGGACTCACGCTCAGCGCCCTCGTCAGTCCACACCTGCTCGAGTCGTTGGTCGCCGGGATCAGCGGCAGCTTCGATATCTTCCCTACTCTCGCGAATACCCCGTGGTTGGGCTCGCACTGGAAGTATCTGATCCCGCGGTGGGCTCCGTCGTGGTGGCCGAGGGGATGCTCTAGGGACACTCCGGCGAACTCGCCTTTGGCAAAGTGGACCTTGCCGATGAAGCAGACCTTGCCGCGGTAGTCGCCCTCGCCGTTGATGTAGACTGTGTCGCCGATCATGAAGGTGAGGCGGCCGTTGGAAGACGTCCATGCGATGTCGGAGGAGTAGTCTGGAATATAGGGAAGTGTCATATAAAATTATGATGATTTCCTTCCTAACAAATGTTTTTGAGATGTGACACATAATACGCTTGACCTTCATTTTTTTTTAACATGACTCATATTGTATGGTCAGAAGAGCACTCTCATAAACACCTCATACTCGACTACTCCTGTTTTCGCAACAATCAAAAAAAAAGAATCCATTCATGATGATGATATAATAACATGTAAAACAGCCTACGCATGACATAAACTTATATGATTAGTTTATGTTTTTACACCCGGATTCACTAGCTATATATTTTCTAGCTCTCATCTCATAATCCATTCGCAAAGCTTTTTCTGCAAGCTTATATATTCGCACATTACTCACGTAGTTAGTTCTACTCTTTAGAGCAAATCCAATCTCATCATCATCGACAAAAAAAAATCATCATCATCAACAGCCACCCACACAAAATATTATGCAGATTTAACCCCTTGTCTCTTGAAGGAAAAAAAATCTCACGATAATGTAGATTTGACCACACCAAGCAGTAAGGTTTTTTTTATGGAAAAGAAGAAGTTTTTTTTGTTGAAACTACTCAAGGTGATGGTTATACGGTTTGGCTTGTTCTTTATGTAAATCGTGTTTTAGGTTGTTTGAGACAGAGAATGTTGTGTCATGTTGTAAATCTTTCGATATAATGATTCTTTTTTTGGAGAGGGGGATGATATTATGATTTGGGACGCACCCCTTTTTTACTTTGGTTTTTTGGCTGGGAGGAATGTATATGAGTTGTTTTATGGAGAAGGAGAGATTTTTTTGCAGTGTGATTCAATTTCGGCTGGAGAAGAATCTGGAGGTTATGTTGGAGTAGAGAAAGGTTCTTTTGTTTTTGCAATTTGGTTGTTACTTGTTAGTAATGAATGGTTTATTAAAGTTGAGTGTGTGGTGTGGTACATGTTGCGCTGATGGATACTTTGGAACTGGTAGGGAGTATGTTTTTCCCAATTGAATTGATTCTTATGCAATTTTTGTTTGTTTTTCTGCACGTGTGTGGAGTCGTGTCGTTCGGTGGGATATAGAAAGGTGTTGGTTTATTTTTTCTTTGGATGCTAATTAGGGGAGTGAAAGATGAGGAGGGAGGGAAGCAAAGCGCTGTAAGATATGGAGATTAACATTTTAATTTGCTTTCACCGGATTTACAGTTTTTAGATGATGTCAATTAAAATGCTTTCTCCGAAAGTCACGCGTAAGAAATGTGTTATTTATATAACCCAAATGTCATTTACCACCACAAATCAGCGTTTATTATACGCACCACCACCCAAACGGCTTAATCAAACAACTTTCACAAAAAAAATAAAAACGTTTCTATTGAGGCTTATCAGATTTATCATTTTTTTTTTTGGCATTCTGTTCCGTATGCTTTCTCTTTAGAACTCTTCACCTTTGTTTTTTTAGAAAGGTTGCGACTGATCGTTGTGAGCAGATAGTATATAATCATCTTTATGTTTTGTACCCCCATCATGCACACCACCCTTAAAAAAAAATTAGCCACCCTTCTTATTATGGAGATTGGCCTTTCAGCCTTTTTCAAAAGAGCTGCATAACAAGTCAATTCAAATCCAACTGCAACTACATCACATCCGCTTTCTACATGCTTATTTTTGAAACAAACCGTTTAAGGAAAAAAGGGGTTTGGTTATTTTTGGGAAAGGATATATGTTTTTCAAAAATGGTAACTTGTTTAATACATTTCTGCGGAGGGTGCAGAAATTCTTTTTTTTTTTTGGAGGGTTGTTGAGAAAGAGGGGATAATTTGACTTGAGTTGTTTTGAACTTTGGACACTGATTAGAAAGGTGTTCATTTGTTCATTGCGCAAAATTATTTTGATTGGGTTGAATTGGCAGTTTAAAAAAATGCTGTTTTTTACTGATCTGGTTTTTTTAAAGAGTGTGAACAAATTAGAGGTGCTATGATTAGTAAATTGGTTGGGTAGCTAATTTTTTTTATATGATAATAATAAAACCACAGATTAATTTATCTATGAATAAAACAGATCGTTAATGATCATTACTTTTTTCAACACCTTTTCATTTTAGAGTGAATAAAAAAATGTTTATTGCAAACAAACATGTTGGTCTGGTTGACCTTCTGCTTATCAGTTAATCTTTCAGCGATTTTTTTATAGTAAAAAATCCAGAAACTTTGTTGTTTTCGTAAACAAAAATCTCTGCGTTTTTTTTTTGTGTTGGGAAAATCCCTTTTTTTACCCCATCTTTTGTTTTATTATAAATCCAAAATGAATACATTTTTTTTGAGCTGACCCGTAAACCCAATTGACCATTACAAAAAAAAATGATTTTTTTAGTATTATAATCACATACACAAATATAAGGAGAGGGGTATCCTAATTTGGAGTGGCGACAACAGTGATGATGATGGTGATGTTTTTTTTTGTGAATGGATTCAGTGAGTAGTGTTCACAAAAGTAATGCGAGCCTATCTCTTTTTTTTGCTCCATAATTTTGCACATTCTTTGGAGATGATGAATGATACGAGTTAAAATGATTAAAAGATAAATGAGTATATAATAATGAGCACTGTTTACACTGTTTTGATGACACATTATTTATTCTGTATTGTATTCGAGTTGAGCCATATCATTTTTTTTCAAAGACCTTATATACAAAGTTTTATCTGGGGTAATCTGAGATTTCATTCAACATTTATGAATTGGATCGGGAGAACAATAGAGTGAATCATTTTATATCCCGTTCTTAGAAATTATAATAACGGAGATGATCTGAATGATTTAAATCTGAAGATGACAATAACGTACTGATACAGATCTATATAAAAAAAATCCTGTCCCTCTCATACAAAACCGTACGACATGCCAGAAATATTAAATAGTCATAATTACATGATAATTTATTTTCTTGGATCATATATCATCCTCCTGACTTGAATAGTACGCCCTGCGTTGTCCACCCAACAAACTACTTGATCCTTAAAATATTACTTTGATCCATTCATTGTCTTTTATGTTACAAGAATGAACAGTTATTGAACAAAGGCTTCTGCTTACCCATTTGGACCGGCATAATTACAAACGGATTATTCGAAAGTTTTTTTCACAGAAAGAGATCCAGAAATAGATTGGCGCTTTTTGACGCACACGCACTGACACAAGCAAACACCCAAAAAAGAATGGAGACACTGTACCGGTTTTAGATTTAGACCAAATCAGAATCAGAGGGATTAAAAAGAACGCTGAAACTAATGATGCGTCCTCACTTGACAAAATCCGAGTGTTGACTGATCGAGTTGGGCTTGTGGAGTGGAGACTTTTGTGAGCGTAGAAAAAAAGTTAAAGTTTTGTGTTTGGGAATGATGATCATGGTGAAGGGAATGTATTCTTTTTTTTTCTGCGCGTTTGTAGTTGCCAACAAATTGGTCAGTGCACATATAACCCTCCTCATCATCATTATCAACATAATATTATGTATCATAAATTATTATTGTTTGAGGGCAGTTGGGCAGTAGTAATATTGTTTGAAAGCTCGTATATGAGAGTGTTTAGTTATTTTGTACACACACCCATCCATTTTTAGAGAGAGAGAAATTATAGCCAACAACCACGCGAATATATAAGAATTCTGCAAAAGTTCTTACTATTTGTATTTGAGTTTTTTGAAAAGATACTTTATAGCATTTAATGTGTGTTTAGAACTGGGAGGTGTGTTTTTTTCTGTATGATGGATTGTAATAATAATAAAAAATTCCTCTTACTCGACTCGGTGCGATGCGGTGGTGGTGGTTATATGGTGTATGGGCTGTGTGTGATGATGATGATGCGGGTTTCCATATTTGGGAGGCTGGAATATATTTCTTATACTAGGATTGACCGTGAAAGACCCTGCCGGGTCATAATCATCTAGTACTCTTCTATTATGTAAAGGCTATATT
>JAQGAI010000977.1:0-16543 GCA_034696905.1 Lepidocyrtus violaceus | reverse complement strand
ATCTACTAATTACTTTTACACATGATTTTGCTTTCTATATCCACAACTGTATATTACGCTTCCTTCTTAAATTCTGCGAACTTGCGTCAATCTAGTAAAATGATGATGATAATAGTTAATTACCCCAAAGTAAAAAAAAATGTTTATTTGAAATAAACAAAGATGCACATTCGAAAAGACTGGATAAAATTAAACCTACCACAATTGGCATAAATTTAATGGTTTTTCTGTTTTCCAAGAAAAGATCAGCAACTTTCATATACGTCATACCAGACAGTCAATTAACAAGTGTCAATATTGCCTGCAATTGGTCAGTCATTAATAATGACAATGACTTAATGACTCATTATCATTACACTTTCCAGTTTTCAGAATGAATATTCTAAACTTGATAATTTCCGTAACTTGCTATACGTTATATATATATCAACTGTTGACGAGCTCGAATTAGCCGTATCCGGTTTTTCCACGTATAAAAGCCCGAGGTAAAATTGAGCAGGGCAGCAATGAAGCTTTTGTCTTCTCCACCTTTACTTTTAAAGTTTCCAAGTTTGGCAGTTGTAAAAAAAAACATTTAAGAAATTTTAATTTTGATTCTAATTTCTAAATCGGTTTTTAGTGAAGATTTGTTCTAAGATGGAGATGAAAAAAGTTGCAGCACTTTTGTTGGTTTTTTCCGTTTTGTTGGTGTCCATAGCCAGCGTTGCCGGTAAGACATGAGTTGTGTGTAAAATATTTAAAATCATTTAAGTGATGAATCCTGAATTGATTGTGGGAGCTGAGCTAATAACGATTAACTAAATTATATTTTTGTTTTGTAATCAGGCTGCGATTGTGACCACCACCAAGGGGGCTGCGTAATATCGTCAGCTGCAGCTGCAGGCCACAAGTGCAAATGCCAATACAAGGGATTCTGGACTTGCAACGGGGTTGAGGTCAGTTGCGATGAAGGAGAATCCTGCCCCGGAGGCTGCACTTCCAAGGAATGTTGCAAGTTAGGCGGTGGCGATTGTGATGGATACTGAAGCGATATACCTTAAGTCTTTGACTGATTATTCCTTTAAAAATTAATAATTTGTTCGACTTTTATCTAATCCGGATACGTTTACAATATAGTAAGCTGTGTCTCAGCATTCTCCCTTCCTAAGAATATGTTTAACTTTCCAAGATTTTTTTCTGAAGTTCGAAAAGCATTTAATTTAATTTTTCAAAAACGTTTGAAACATAAAAATTAGATTGGTTTTTAGCATAATCGAACTGTTTTATTATGATAATTGTTTAATATTAAATACGAGCAGAATAATTATTTTTTTTTTCAAATTTTCAAATGAACTCAATCCCTTCATATTTCTTATCATCTATTTTGGTCTCCGAGAGAAGAATATTCCCTTTCATGTCAAAAGCCATTCAGCCTTTCACCAACCTCCAGGGTTTTTATGGCCAGCACAAGTTGGTCATCCGTGTTGGGGATCCATTTGAAACTGGAGAAGCCGTGGGTGGGCACGATATTGCCGGCTTGCTTAACCTGATTCATGATTTAAAAAATTAATTTATGACTGATTTCATACAAAAACATTTAGCAGGGTTAAAGGTCAAACACTCACTCACCAAAAGATCGTCAAAATTCTCACTCGCCAGGATGACCAAGTTGCTCCCTGCAAACTGATGCTTGACCAGATCATACCCTTCATTACTCACGTATCTCGGCATAAACATCCAGTTCTTCAGATGCTCGCTCCAGCCGGCAGCTTCATGGACCACAAAACCCGGAAACTGGACGCCCAGCGCTTTGGCCATCTTATCATAATTTTCTTCCCAGTTCCAATGACTCACTTCGCCCCGTGGAGTGATCCTTTTAATAAACTTTTGAGTTTTGATGAGCTTCCCTCCTTCATCTGGATTAATTAGGGTGCGTCCATTTCCCGCAACAAATAAATCCTACTTTTTTATACAAAACTTCAATCCGTGCGTCATTAGGTGTTTACGTAAACAAGTCAAACCAATTATGTTCTGTTAATTGTGAATATATATCCTTACTTGGCAAAACCCTTCTTATCGACAGTGATCTGGACATTTTGCTAATAATTATTCCACCTTCCATCATCATCGTCTATCACCTAAATATCATGATTTGCAGAACGAATGTAAACAGGGATACAGGGAATTCACTTGTATTTATGGATACTTCAGTATAAAATGAGGAAAAAATTGGACATAACTTTTTTGAAATCTGTTGAATCTAAAACACAGTTAATAATCTAACAAAATAAAATAATTTATCCTCGAGGGAATTTAGCCGGAAAGACAGTTTCGGTGATTTCGATATCTTCCTTCCTCAGATCTGTATCCCCCCATCCCCAACATACAGGCCCAGGGTGATTATCTATTGCTTCACTGTTATCATTTTTGTGAAGATAATGACTCCCGTCCCCGGTTCGGTTTACTCTGTCGTTCAGCATCTTATGGGAAACGGTCTTCAAATCCCAAGCCCAGCCAATCATTGCAAAGAAATGGATGACGGCTGTGGAGAAGTTGTATTTGTATCCGAACTCGGCTGCTTTGTAATCCCAGGGGAAGGTATGATGATAGTTGTGCCAGCCTTCCCCAGCTGTACAATTAAATTATAGTTAGTAATTTTATTTGATATGGTTTAGTTTGAGTATTTAAAAATCAAAAAATGTACAGACCTGCTAAAATCGACACCCATTTATTTTCCGTGGGAGAGATAAACTTGTCGTAAGGTTTGTCCCCCAAGATGTGAGCCACGCTGTTGACGAGAAAGGTTATATGAAGAACAGCTCCGTATCGGGTCATATTGGCCACAAATAAATGGAATACCGAAATCTGAGGGTAAAAGTTGAGGACGATGCCCATCGGAATCAGGTGGAATATGAGAAGATGGAGCTCCCAAAAATGCCTTCAAAGTGTTATACATACATAACAACACATAGTAGTATACATCTTTATACTTTTCTATCTTCAACTAAATGAAATAATTTTTAGTTAGTTAGTAATTGGCATTTATATTAGTTTAGATTTCCCTTACTTGCTCTGAAACCTCACTATTGGATCCCTAACCAAATCTGAAATTTCAACTGTCCTCATCCCTTTGTCACAATCAGGATGTCTGTGTTGGAAAAGCCATGTCATGTGACTGAACCAGAACCCACGCGCCGCACTATGTGGGTCAGCATCTGAATCCGTGAATTTATGATGAACCCGATGATCCTGTTAAATACAATTTCACTATAGCACAGCTCTGGGGGGGAAAGTTAATAGTTTGCTTTGATGATTTCCAGTTCTATTCTTACCCTGCACCATTTAAAAATCGTGTTCTGGAACGAGGCAGTCTGCATGAACATGAGTAACACCTGGAACGGCTTGTTCGCTTTGAAGGTTTTGTGTGTCCAATACCTATGACAGCCAACGGTGATACCCAATCCGGATATGTAGCCGTAAAGGAAATCTATACAAAAAAGCAGCTATAATTACAACATTCTATCGGTCACAATTTATGATCGCCAGTTGCCCCAAATTGTGACACTTACAGATTAACGCTGCCCCGGCTGGAACGTACCCAAATGGCATCAAATAAAACAAGCAGTACGCCATACAACTATGAGTGATAACTAAATCAACAACGAAGTTGAAAATGTGAATGTCTATCCCGAATGGTTTGTCCGCTTTCCTAAATTCCGGAGGGAGTTCGTCAAAGTCGACAGGCTTGATGATGGAAGCCTCCACCTCACTTTCCACTCTTCCAGTTTGCCCCATTTCAAGTTTAAAATTATTTTGAAGTGCTCACACCATATAATCTACCAAAAATCGCTATAGGGTCTGAATGCCGAACATGTCTACTCCAACGAAGAACTATGCTAGGCTAGGCTCAGCTCCCGTCGAATAAGTGATGCCGACGGGTGTCGGTGCAAAATTAAACGAATCATTCGCCAATTTTTGAGGGGAACATAAAGTTTCTTCCAAAGACAAGTTTTACGGCAACCAAACGAAGTAATTGCAGAGAACAAGATTATAATTCATATTTTCATTTGCATGGAACCTCCTGTGACGCAGAAAAAAGGGTAAACTTAAGCCTGCTTCATTGTTATATGAAATCCTAGTCATCTGCCTTTTTTCTCAAAGTAAGAATTATCAGAGCGTCTGAATCTAGACCAGATAATGATGGATCACACACACACGAATAATCATGTAATTAATTGCATGCATGATTACTTACAGAGCATTACTATTTTAAATGATAGAACAAAGCTTCCATTCACATTTCCACTGCAAAGCTATTCGATTTGTGACCTGCTAGTTTCATACTCGGTTTAGTTGTCCAGTGTATTCAGTTTTTGCAATTTTCTTTTTAAATGCTACGCAGCAATATTGCTCGTGTGGCGCATGGAGCGAGTCATCATCGGGAAAATACTGTAAAAAACTCACACAGTTATACAAAATGTATAGTTTTTTTGGCTTAAAATTCGATCTTAAAACAAATTGAAAACAAGTATCAATCGAAAGCGGCTACATGTAACAATAATGAGTAGTTATTTGGGAAAAAAGCAACACAGGAACAACTAGCAATATGGGAGCAACTAGCAAAACTTCTAATTTTTTTGCCAATATTTATGGTAAAAAATCTATCTGCATAGCGCATTGGATTGAATTTTGTAACATAATACATAATATGCACCATTTACTTTGCTAAGTGAGAAGAAATGAACAAAAACTAATTTACAGCATAGTTCATCACAAGACATAATTTTTGCTGTCCTGCTTATGAGATACTTATTACATTACAACGATGATGAAGAGCTTCACAAACGTTTTGTTTAGCCCCCAATATGAAGACAAAATATTTGGGAATGATTTTAAATTTTTTATTTGTAGTAATTGCACTATTATTTCCAGATATTAAATACGAGCATTACAGAAAGCATTTCCGTTTTTTAAACGTAGTTAAACTGGTTGAACAATGTTCAAGAGACCTTCCGGCGAAAACCTACACATCATTATTAAAAAAAAAAATTTATAAGATCTACTCCTGATGAAGAGTGAAGTAATCACTCGAAAGCTAGAGAACAATAAAAGTTTTATTATTGTTACACGAATCATGTCGACCGATATTATAACTAATTCTATTATTAAAATCAGTTTGTAATTAAACATAGAAGTAGAAATGTAATTAAATGTAATTAAATTTCTACTTCTATGTAATTAAATGCATAATTACATTCCTGTACTTTACGCAAGAAGAGCGACCTTTACTGGGAATACAATAATTAATCTGTCAATTGATGCTCCTTGACAGATCAATTGTTTCGGTAATCTCGATATCTTCCTTCGTCAGTTGCTCATCTCCCCTCCCCAACCCCAACATACAGACTCCGGCTTGACATATCTTTTGGCACATTACTGTTGTGCCCTTTGCTTTGGTTGTGATGACTTCCATCACCCGTTCGGTTAATTTGGTTAACCAGCATCTTGTGGGAAACGGTCTTCAGATCCCAAGCCCATCCAATCATGAAAAAAAGGATGAAAACTGTGGAAACATTGAGTTTGTAACAACAGATTTATACAGGAATTTCTTTATAATTCTGTTTTTGTAACCAAACTCGGTCGCTTTGTAGTCCCAGCTTTTTCAAACATGAGTTCGTTAAATGCATGAGCAGTTCGAAGCAGCATGGCAATATGTAGTGTCTGATTGACAACTCAAAGCTAGCTGCTAAAATCGACACCCGTTTGTTTTCCATCGGAGACATAATGTGCTTGTCATAAGGTTTATCCATATCCCCCCACAAATGTGCCGCACTGTTTACCAGAAAAGTAAAGTGAAGACTTATCCCAATTCGGAACACATTCATCAAGAGAATGTGGAAGAGAGGAAGAGAGACATCGCTGGAAACAAATAGATTAGAAGGGCCATGCATAGGAAGGGCAAAGCAAAAATCAGTACTAATTCCCAGTAATACCTAAATTAAATAAGGTGCATTATGTAACAATAAAAACATTTTGTTTTCGTAATACCAATATTTTTGTGATATTGATTGGCACATTGTATCGGCCACACAATTGATATGAATTAAGTTATATGATATCCTACTTCCTTTGAAATCTGACAATCGGATCTCGGACAAGATCTGAAAGATCAATTATCTTCAAACCCTTTTCAGAATCCGGGTGTCTGGGTTGGAAAAGCCCAGTCATATGACTGAACCAAAAGACCCTCGCAGCATGATGATGAGGAAGACAATTACATAGCAAGCAGATATATCGCTTTGTTCACTTTTGGTTTTAATGATTCCTCATAACATGTATGTAACATATAAGAAGAAAATCTATATCTTCCTCCTCGTAAGCAAATAGATTAATAGCATAAATAATTAATAAGACTTAAATATATGTACTATGTAGTTTACTAATATTATTTTCCTTCCGGTCTCAATATTTTCGTCATTTTTCTGAAGTCATCGGGAATCCTCTCATCATCCCAACCCCACAGGGGTTCATCCACTGACTTCTTCATAAGCTCTGTAACATCTGAAGGGACGCTATAATCGAAATCTTCATCATTGCCGTCTGACTTCTTCCCATCACCACCCCCAGTCCGCATCTTCCTTTCGTTGATCATTTTCCGGGAAACCGTTTTCAAGTCGTAGGCCCAGCCCATATATGCACAGCAGTCGATGAACATGGTGGAGGTGTTTAATTTCCAGCCCCATTCAGACGCCTTATAGTCCCACGGAAATGTGTGATGATAATTGTGCCAGCCTTCCCCAATGGCAAGGATAGCCACGAAAGGATTTTCGGTCGGGGTTATAGCTCTGTTAAATTAAAAATTAATAGTTTAAATTTCTTTTCAAAAGATTACCACTTCCATCCAAAATTATTGAAATGTTCAAGATATTTGACAGCATTACTTATCATAAGGCTTCTCTCCCCAAATATGAGCCACACTATTCACAGTCCAGGTGAAATGGAGGGATACTACGTATTTCCGGTAGTTTGCTGCCACGCAGTAGAGCAACGGCACATCATAAAGGAAGTATAAAAGGGAAATGGGGAGAGCATAATTAAACACGGCCACTAAACTCCAGTACCACTTGCTCTGGAACCGGACCACAGGATCGTTTTCCAAATCCGGCATGTCGAAAGTCTTCAACCTTTCCTTCAGTTCCGGATGCTTAGGAAGCAAGAGCCAGCCAATGTGGGAGAACCAAAAGCCTCTTGAGGCGTTATGTGGATCGGAGTTGGTGTCAGTGTATTTATGATGGATTCGATGGTCAAGGGACCACTTGTAGATGGAGTACTGAAACAAACGTAATCCATATCGTAGATTTTAATTCTCTCCAATTTTGAAATAAGCTAATTGATTTGAAAAATGTCTTACATACCTGATTAGAAATCGTCTGCAAAATCATCATGAAATACTGAAGTGGGAGTTTGGCTTTGAAGGTTTTGTGTGTCCAAAACCTGTGACAGCCAACCGTGATACCCAATCCCGCAGTGTAGGCGAAAATATATTCTGTAAAAACATAAATTCCCGTTATTTCCACCATTTGACATTTAATATAAATTATAGAACTATTTTTGTAAACTTTTGTAAAATTCAACCCACCAAATATCAAAGTGCTCTTTGGGGCATACCCCATGATATTCAGATAGGTAGCGTATAGCGCAAAAACGTGACCTATCGCCAAATACAAAATGTTGAAATATTGCTGTTTCAACCCGAACACTCTCTCCTGCCGCAAAAACTCGCCCAGTTCCCTCTTCTGTCTTTCCTTTTCTTCCTTTTGCTTATCGAAAATGGGAGTAGCGACCCCATTTCGGATAGTTCCTGACTCCGCAGTCAGACCTTCCGGCTTCGGGGACATTTTCACTTTGCGGACAAACAACAAATTGCAGGAACTGCAATTAAAATTAAAATCCTAATTGTAATTTGAACACAAATATATTTCTGGAAGTTGCTGGTAGCCTTTTGTATCCACAACTAAACTTGTCGGTCCCCATTCGCCTGGAATTTATGCGTGATTATCATTAGATGTTCATTCATTCTAAAAAAAATAACATTGTATATCAATATTATCATGAGCCAGAGAAATAAAAAGAGAACCGAAGGTAAAAGTTTAAAAAAAAGGGGGGGATGTACTTGTGTGGGTTACAATGTTACAAAAGTATACGAGCGAACAATCTTGTGTGACGCTACTGACGTGCGAATTGAAGAAGTTAAACTGTAAACCTTGTTGCACTGGTGTAAACGGGTTTGTGAAATTTGCAATTTCCACTAGTCTCACGAGTACCTACGTTTTTATAATACAGCCAACCCATGGCTGGAGAATTGGATGACCAGGTATGGAAAAGTCATTTATGTACAGGAGAAATTAAACATTTTCTCATGCTTGCTTGATACTACTTTGTAATTATAGCTTGCGTAATGCATTGCCAACAAATAAAGTGATGAAATTAATGTGAATACAAGTTTTAAAAGTAAGTATGATATCTATTGCAAAATTACTCGTATTATCTAGCAAATCTCAGGTGGAGTAATTTATATTTCATGATATAATGTGTCCAGTTCCAGCTTTAGCTAATTGTAAATGTGTAGTGTACATACGTCATTTCCGCTGGATCACCTTTCCGACATTTTCATTTCAACCTCTGGGAGCCAACATTTATGTTAATCTGTCTCTTTTAAAATGATTGCTACCAAATCGCGAAAATCCGGCTTGCGCAAGTCTATATATGTCATAGTCATCATCATCATCATCATCATCACTGATGATGGATCATCCGAATGACAAACCCTTCCTTCCGTTTTGTCTAAAGGTCATTTTTGTGCGTATTACTAATCTGTCTATCGGCACTTACTATCATCTTATTTAATTGTAATTTTGCTGATGAGTAGGTCGCGGGCGTGTTGACCCTTCGAAATAATTATACTAAGGCCTGTGAACTTATCTGTGCTTCTTCTCATGCGTATTTATGTACATGTATACAAAATCGTAGTCACATGATATGCATCACTCATCCATGTCATATTGCGTGCTAAGTTCACCAAAAAATGTGTTTCCTTCCGTCTTCCTTCACCACAGTTAGCAGTTTTGTATTTCATCAAGATCAATGACAATCATCATCATATTGTATACTAATGCAGAAATCGTATAAATTTAAACACATCTCTTCAATAAAAGTTGCTTAAAAAATGACAGCGTGAAAAGATTTTAATGTTGGTGTGGGTGCGTGGTTGTGTTGTGATTGCACATTTATTTTTTAAACCTGAAAAAAGTCTGACAATGAGTAGGTATATATAAATTCAGCTCAAGGTTTACCTCATTCATGTCATGTAAATAGTAATATCATGTGATTGATTACCACATCAATATTTTGAGAGCCCGGAACCAGAATCAACTCCTCTTGCATCAAAATATTATTATCCGTCCGTATGCATTCATATTGAATTGATAATTTCAATATTTTCACCAATTATATTTTTTTTGGAATGTTATGAAAACATTTATTGGTAGAAAAAATATAAAGATGAAACCAAACTATACGAAGGTTAAGCAGGTAGTTTATCTGGATTATTTGGCCAACGCTTCTACATAAGCTGCTTTACAAACTGTTTTGATTGGTTTATGCAAAAAGTGCTACCACACAGGTCACTACTGATTAAATCAAAAGACTCGTGATGTGTTTCGACAACTTTTATCCTACCATTTTTTCTGCCAATGAAGGTTGAAGGTTGGGTAGGGGATAAGACGTACTTCGGACATTCCGTTCCGACCTACCCAACTTAGCCAAGAGGTAAAATGTTGTGTAATTAGTCGACTGAAAGATATGAAACAAATCATCACTGCACGTGCTACAGCAACATGCTATCTATAAGACAGTGTGTGATATTATGTAGTTGTAATTCTCATTGGCAGACCGCTCGTGGTGTCATGGAACGGAGTACCTTCAACCAAACTGTTCTTTTTTACATCCTCTGGGAAGAAACAGCGCAGCCAGCGCAGCGGACGAATATTCTACAAAATCGCAGCTTTACTAGAAGACGGAAAGTTGCAATTTTTTGTAGCATTAAATAAAAACTCAGAACAGAACTGAAAAGACATGACATAACTAATCATGTGCAATACTTTTTACCCGTAAGCATGCCCAATCTTATATCATATCATATATGATTAATTGTTTAAAACTTGTACTCTGCTGCGAAGTCTCTTATGAATAGAGGATGTATTTATTGTATTCATGTAAATATTGGCAAATTGAGGTAGAAAAGCAAGGCATGTTGCAATTATAAGGTTTATATAATTTTAAGACCCATCAATAGCAACAATCGTGTTTTAGATACATGAGAGAAATAATGAACCGGATAATTTATCAGTTTTTTTTTGTAAGTGGAAACTAAGCCGGATTCTAGAGTCCGAACCAAACCCAGAGTTTCAGGTGCTCTATAATTCAGTGCAATATACAAGAATACAATACAAGCTGGGAAACACGCAGTTGCGCAATATTCAGGTGGCAGTCTTGGCAGCGACAGGAAGACGTAGTCTCTGTCTGTGCATGGGAAAATGCTCGAGGAAACATTGATGCGATGAATTGTTAAATTCACGTGATAAGTTACCAGCAAAATGAATTTTCTGATTGTGCAATCATTACGTAAACTTGCAAGCAATAAAGAAATGGATTTGAAAAAAAAAATCAAAGCTAAAGCTGTTTCCTTCTTGCTCTTCGACTACGCTTACCTAACTTATATCTCGTGGTTGCCCTCTTTCAACCTTGGGAAGTGGAAAGGCCTACGAAAAACTAAGCTGAACAACAATCGGATGCATGCAATTGTCATTGCAATGAACCTGTGTCGAATGGAAGTATCAATTTCGTAGGTCAAAAGGCGGGTTGACAATTTTGCATTGTTAACTCCTCTACAATTCAAACTAGAAATTAACAAAATGAGAGTGAATGAAGTCTAGGATACATTGATTTACTCAATCTTATGATCATCATCATATCAGTGATGAGTAAGCAATTTTTTTCATAAAAGTAAGATGGTTGCTTTCATACTGCCATTTCTCTGCAAATCTTTTAGACAATAACACTGACGGAAGGAAAACACATAATTAATTGTACATGGCCGAATAATACTTTTTCACGAACACGAAATAGTAATAAAAACTTGCTCCAACATGGGTCAAAACTTCACATGCAGAAAGAACCGACAAGTTCAAATTGGTGAAGATTTCCACAAAAGCTTTAAAAAATGTCCCTCTGGATAAAAAAACATCTGATAAATAAAGTAATTACAATTTTAACATAAACAATTATTTTGACTTCTCAGATCCCAGCATACCCCAGTTTGACGTTGGGGATGAGGAAGATTGGGAGGATAATACGTAATGAATCTTATTATAAGAGCACTCAATCAAAAAATTATGTACACCAAATCTTCAAAGTAAATGTAAATATAAAACTTAAAAAATAGAATGAGAGAAGTACACATCACCGCCGACTACAAGGTCATCGTCTACCATCAAGACGGTTTCTTCTTCGCCTTTGGAGCGGAGTGTCCCCATAAAAGAGCCCCTTTGATTAATGGGACGATTGTGAACGGAACTTTGAAATGTGCTATGCATGGCTCGGAATTTGATATTGAGTCCGGTAGAAAGCACACGGCTTAGCTGCTACTCATCCATCAAACTTCTTCTGAACAGTTTGTTACTAATTTGATTAATGATAATTTTTAGGAACTTGCGAGGACTACCCATCCTACCTGGGCATTCCCACATTTCCGGTGATCAATATCCGAGGCCGTCTTAAGGTTGCGATACCCGAACTGGGGGCCATAGGCGTACCCCGACCACCCGGTAAAATCTTCAGTAGAACACGAATCGCGGTGGGGATCGGCACTGGAGCCTCAGCAGTTGCATTTGCTCAGACACTTCGTGAAGGTCATTGGGAAGGGAGGATCCTTCTCATATCCAAAGACGACTTCCTCCCATACGACAAGACGCGACTTAGCGAGACGGTTAACCTAAGCGTGGACAACATGAGGCTGATGGAGGCTGAGTGGTATCAGGAGATGAAGATTGAGCTGAGGCTCAACACGAAGGTAACCCAGTTGAGCATGAGTCGGAGGAAGCTCTACGTTGACAACGACATCAATCCCATAATGTACAGTAAGTTATTTATCGGGACGGGTCACAGGGGTAAACTGCCCTCGTCGAGGTTGGTCCCTGGAGTGGACCTCAAAAATGTTTACACAATCTCCAGCATTTCCGAAGCCCAGCGCGTGTATGACCGCAGTAAGGACAAGACCGTGGTGATTGAAGGCTCCGGCTTTATCGCGATGGAACTGGTCTCCACTCTGAAGGACCATGCCAAAATGTGCTATATCGTCACACGGCAAAAACGACCATTTCAAAATGTGCTCGGGGAAACGGTAGGCCGGGCTTTGCAAAATCATGTTATGCGGAAGGTCTCCAACATGGAGTTCTTTTGCTTCGATGAAATCCGAAAGCTGACCGGGAATGCGGCTGGGGCAGTGACAATGGTCAAGACACTCAAAAAACGGGAGATTAACTGTGACGTGGTGGTGTATGCCATAGGCTCCGTGCCCAATTCCGAGTTGTTCGCTTCGGATAAGCAAGCCCTGGTCTCGAAGTCGGGGCATATTGTTGTCACAGAGGTAAATATGATATGAGACAAAATTATCAACATATTATTATATTCCATGATTTTCAAAACCAATTTAATTTTATATCTGCAGTACTGCGAAACAAACGTGACTGATGTTTATGCCGGAGGGGATGTGGCGCTGGTGCCCCTCGACTGTGCGGTAACAGGGACGGCCAACATAGCTCACTGGAATTTTGCAAGCTACACTGGAAAAATCGCTGCCGCCAGGATTCTCCATGTAAATGAGAGTATCAAGCCATATGTACCCTATTATTACACGAACTTTTGTGGGATAAGCTTGCGATATACAGGTAAGGTATTGTTTCATACAGCAGCAATTATTCATGATTAGGCTTAGGAACAGACTTACGACCTACAATCAGATTCACACTAACCTAACGCAATATTTTATTCCGACCAACGTTAAGGCTTCGGTGAGCACTACGATGAAAGCATAATCTTTGGAGATCTCAGCATCGCAGCCTCCAGCCAGCCAGCATTTTGCGTTTTATACCGGCTGGATCGAAAAATACTCGCCTGTGCGACAGTAAACTGCGATACAATAGCTGCCAGAGTATGCTTCAACATCGGGGACCACTTCCAGTGGGAGCCTGGAGTCTACCCAAAAGTCATCACGGATACCTTCCCCGGTCTCCCAATGTTGGGTGAAGAATATTTTGGATTTAAGCTGGATCGGGAGGCATGTCTCACTTTGTATGATGCTCAGTCGACGACGGAAGACGCTGTGAGGAGGAATGATAGGAACTTTGAGGATAAAAGTCAAAGGGACATAGAATACCCGTTGGGGTTGTCGGAGGACAAGCAAATGAATTTTGTTTTCATGTTGTAGGCAAATACTTAAAAAATAATAGTCGTTTTTTATTAAAGTCTTTGCAATATTGTATCACGAGAATAATAAGTCATTTTTAATAAGTGCATTCGCACGCATTTGTCTGCGCGATAATAAAAGCATTGCATCCCGCAACGACCGGGCCGGTTCCTAGCAGTTGGGCTGTGGACATGCAGTTCGTTGCCAGATTTGTAGTAACTGGAAAAAAATTATTTCAGTTCAAAATATTATTTGCTTAATTAAGTTCATCTAATCCACCCCTTCCTCTAAATGCCTGATTAGGCTTAAGTAATTGAATCACTCACGAGCAAAATTTTGAGCAATGTTGCTGCATCGTTGTAACAGGCAGGAGTGGAACTCTTGATCACATTCGACCTTGGTAGCACCGCAACTGTCGTAGCACAGGTCATGGATGTTGCAGCAGTCAACAAATAAGTCCATCTCGGGAACGAGGAGTCTCTGTCAGAACAGAAATAAGTTTATTCACAATTTGATTCAACTTCCATGTTGCTATAAAAAGATCAGATTTGAAAGTGAAGTTATTACTTCGAAGCCATACGAGCCGCATCCGTTATATCTTGGAATATGACCTGGTCGCTCGGAAGGAAATTGACCTGAAAGAGAGACTTCGTTGGTTAAGGGCAAGGGATTATGCAAATTATTACAAGCAAGGTCACCCGTTAGGAATGACTGGTTTACCATAAACTGGACATCCAAAGTTACACGCTGGAGGATCCCGAGGAAGACCCTATTTTTAACAAAACAAGTCGGCAATTAATTATTTGGAGACAACTTTAAACTTCCATTACTGACTTTAGCTATAAAAGTATTTTATATTCACGTACACGCAAAACGGACAAAAGAAATTGGGATGATAAGCCACTAAGTCCGCCCGCCGGTGTTGGTATTGGTGGCGCTATATATTGCTGGGAGTTTACTTCCAAAACTATAAATGATAGGAAGGCTACTAAGCAAATGCAAACGCTTTTCTTCGTTAAATTTTCCATTTTACTGATGTATAATTTAAGGTTTGTCGGAGGAACGGAATAAAACTGCGAGGTTCACTAAACAAGTGCTTCTCTAAGAAAGACACAATGACAGACGCAAGGGTCCCGGGAGACTGGCAAGGGGATATTGTCAGCAAGCCTTATTTGTACCTGCAAAAGATGTTGACCCGACCGAAGATCCATTGATCCATTCCATTCATTTCAGAAAATCTCATTTTACTGGACAAAGGGTTACGTTTTCCCTTTCATTAATGAATGGAGCCTCGCTTGAACTTTTTACCCTTGAGCCCTCCTGGTATTAAGTAGAAGGGTGAGGGAACCCTTTGCCCGGCCTTGGCTGAAATCATTGATCTCTCGTTGATTACTCTGCAATGCATGAAAAACATGTTGGTCACTGACACCTCATCCTAATCCCCATAAAACCTGACATTGAATCCGATGACATTGGCATTGAAGAGCCGAGACGAAAATATTTCTAAGATGCAGGTTCAAGTGCAAACGTTAAATGAAAATGAATGTGTTTTGCTAATTTTTAATTTCAATGCGTTCTCCAGGATTACTTGGTCCAAAGAATCTTTTATTTCTTATAAAACAGTTTCTTAATTAACAATGGCATATTTGTATTAAAAGCTATACAAACGATCTTTCCCAACATGTTCCCAACTTTTTTTGCTTTTGTAGATCCAAATACATATGTGTCTTTTGTGTATATTTGCATGGAAATTGAAAATAATTAACTCAACTTATCAACTCTTCTACTACTATTTTACACCTACAGCTCTATAATTCCAGAATTGACTAGTTTCTCGAAAATGAGTAATTTTTAACCGGCATCTGTCATTTTTTAACTGTCCCGTCATAATAAATAATCAATCGCGGCACTTCAGCTCAGTTCAGCGCTTAAAATAGCTCCAGAATTGGAAAGGACCTTGCAAGGCCAACCAGCAAAACATTAATGAACACTTCAAAAAAATACAATTTCTTCTCTGTTGGCGTTTTCCTTTTTGCAACTGAATCCAGATAACAGATACATAAAGTCGCACACAGATTCATACAAGATCAGGCTTAGAAATAAAGACCCTCTGGAATATGCCCCCATTCCGGGCACTGTCCGTGTTGCTACTTCTAGTTAACGCCAAACACGCGGATAGTTACGCTGATGGGGAATGGCGATGTGAAGAGTTTTGCATTCTGTAGTAAGTTTTATCATTAGGTAGCCATCTTTCTATAAATCTCTTATTAATTATACTTTAAAGATGGACGATGGGAAGAATTAATAATACAAATACGTTTCAATTTTTCCTATTATGAAGTCGACCGGCCGAGCAGCGAGCAGCACAAAAGTTATGTTATCACATGCAGCGAAGCTTTAGCTAGAAGACTTGACGATGACCTTTTGACAACCTGTGAACAAAATTGTGTTCGATGCCCCAAGATCTGCGTGACAAAGTAACAAGACTGTCCTCCATGCATTCAATAATATGGGCCATCGGTGGAATATTTAATTAAAGCAAAACTATTCATTTTTGTATAGTGGATTTATATTTCACTGCCCGGGAGAATACGCAGATGTGGATGTGGATGAAACCAAAAACAGGACGGGGGAGGAAAGAGGAAGGAACTTGGCACAAGGCCGATCCGACAATCCGGGATCCAAAA
This sequence comes from Lepidocyrtus violaceus, assembly GCA_034696905.1. Taxonomy (NCBI): domain Eukaryota; kingdom Metazoa; phylum Arthropoda; class Collembola; order Entomobryomorpha; family Entomobryidae; genus Lepidocyrtus; species Lepidocyrtus violaceus. The sequence continues at coordinate 352 of JAQGAI010000977.1, read as the reverse complement.
CAAAAAAGGAAGCCCCAACCCCAGCTTGGTTTCCAATTGTGATAATATGTGGATCAGTACTGCTTCTCTTGTGCTGCACATTTGGAGGGATATTCATTTTCCTATGTATTAGGAAAAAACGTCAACGTAATCAAGTTGGAACTGAAGTCGGAAGCCCTGGAAGGGGATCGCAACGGGAACGTTAGTTAAGAACACTAGTGTAGTAATAAAGGCAGGACTGGACATTGTACTGGTACCCTAACTTCGATAAGCTAGATGATTTTATGTAGCATTTAAGGTTAATGTTAATAATAAAATAAAGTTGTTTAATTTTTAAGGGTTATTGGTGTTTTAGGTTTTTAGAGGGTAGATC
>JAQGAI010000976.1:0-16554 GCA_034696905.1 Lepidocyrtus violaceus | reverse complement strand
TTATAAAGGTAATCATTTTGTTTAAACTAATAATAAATCTTTATATATCATGTTCGTAATTAGTAATTAATAATTAATTGTATTTGATTTTAACCATTAATCATGATTGATTTAGTAACTGGTTTCGAAACTAATGAATTGTTTTTATTTTTGCAGGAATGGCGGCCCCGGTTGTAGGAGTGGCTCCAATATTCGCCCTCAGTTTTTTCGGCTACGGCGTAGGAAAGAAATTAGTTGCCAGTCATCCCGACCAGGAGCTTGGGATTCATCAGCTATTTGTTGCCGGAGCGATATCCGGTGTAATGACAACAGTTATAATGACCCCGGGAGAGAGAATAAAGTGCCTTCTTCAGGTATGGATTAATATCGGAGTGAAACAAGATTTAAAAAAAGACACAACTCATTTTATTTAAACACATTATGAGTTATGTTATGTTACAACATTTAGGTTAATAATGAAAAAAAAAATATCTTTGTATTTAAAATTGGCAGATATGGGTTTACTTAAGCAAATATTTTTTTCTCTGTATGTCTATATTACTATTACAGATTCAACAGGGACAAGGTGCCACAGTAAAATATGCGGGTCCTGTTGACTGCGCCGTTAAGCTAATGAAGGAAGGTGGGATAAGGAGCATATATAAAGGAACTTGTGCTACGTTACTCAGAGGTAAAAAGGTCCCTAGTTTAGAGACGTTAATTGGCTTAAAATGTAATATTCTTGTTGGTAAAGTTGGATTAGGTTTTCTAAAAAAAAAAGGAATTGTGTTGAGCTATGTTATTTAGAACTTTTAGGTACATATATGTCTACGTCTGCCTTTTTTGAGACTTTGCTAACTTGAGGGACTTCTTTGAAATGGGAGGAGTTTGATGTGGGCTAGCAGGAGCTGGTCTTCTATCGCTTAGGGATTCAAAGTTGTTCTGGGGATAGGGATTGAAATGGGACTTATTTTTCTTCTTATTTTTTGCCTTAAATCTGGAAGATAGGCTTTGAATCCACGCGAATTTGTCAACAATCGGAGGAGATCCTCCGCCCACTACTGATGAATTATTTAAAGAAGCCATCGAATTTTGCTGCTCCAAGTTAGTTATAACATCTGGAACCAGTGTATCTTCCGTTTTCCCCGTTAGTTTCGGCTCAGATTCGTTGTTAGAAGGTTGAGGTGCTCCTATACTAGTGCTCCAAGTAGAGTTCACGTCATCAGCAGAAACAATTGGGAGGAAATTATTGTTTGATGATGGCCCAGCTAGGATTTCATTAACGGGATTTTCGTTAGCCAAGACAGAGTTTTGTTGGGAGTATAAGGGAAGGGATGGCTGCTGAGCTGGGGATGGTCGATTCTTCTTCACTTTCTTCGGCTTAGGAAGCAATAGCTGTTTTTCAAGCGCATGCAATACATCCATTGAGAAGTTATTGGGGAATGTGGGATCCTGTTCTGGTATAGTCTTAATTCCATTTTGATCCACTCCACCTCCCACGTTATTTGAAAGTTGTGGGGTTGCTGAAGGAGGCTGAGGCTTTTCGCCACAGTATTTGAGCTCCTTCCTCAAAACTTGGAAGACACTTCGTTGTTTGAATTTCATCGGGGTTTCGCAAACAGGGGAGACCCTCTTCTCGTAGGAATAGGTGGGCTCGAACTTAGGCTCATATTTCTCGAAGCACATGCTTCCCTTATCGTAGACCTTCTGGCAAAGTGTGTTGTTTGGTGCGGGGATATGGTATCTCTTAACCCGATTGATTATTTGGGGGTTCCATGTTTCCATATCGCATGAGCAATGCCAGGGATTTCCTTCAAGTCGAAGGATTTTTACCGGCAAATCCTCCCCGATAAGATTGGTGGGCAGTGTTGTGAGCTGATTATGTTGGAGGAAGACTTCCCGAAGTGAGACCTGATCTTCGAATATTCCGGGTGGGAGGAATGCAATGGAATTGTGGGAGAGGTCCAGTTCGATCAATGAGCTTAGGCCGAATAGCGCATCCATCGAGATTATTCTTAGGCCGCAGTTCCGCATGATTAGCTTCTCTAAGTTGTTGACTTCACCAAATGCGTCGTAGGATATTCGAGGGATGTCGCCGGTCATTTTGAGAGTCTTCAGATTGGGCATTCCCTTCAGCATTGATTTGTCTAGGAGGCGGATTTTCACATTAGTCAAGTCCAACTTTTGGAGGGACGTGAGACCGAAAAATGAGCTCGGGGAAAGGTCCAGCGGTGTGGTTGGACTTCCCAAGTAGAGGGACTTAGTAGAGTTCATGATTTCAAATGTGTTTGGGAAAATGGAGGAAATAGGGTTGTTCCTGAAGTCCGCCACTTCCAGATGGGGAAAAGGCGGAAGGGACAGTTCCGACAGGTGAGTTATGTTATTATAAGAAACGTCCAGTTTCTGAAGATACAGAAGCCCGGCCAAGCCCACAGTTTGTAGATTCAATATCCTGTTCCTGGACAGCGAAAGGACGGTGAGATTGGTTGTGGCGTAGAAGACAAAGTCGGGCAGGAAGAGAAGATCGTTTTCGTCCAGGAGGAGATACTTTAAGTTCTCCAATTTGTAGAACATGTCCCAACCAATGTCGTGAAGGTTGCAGCCAGAAATTTTTAAATGCTGCAGTTTAGGAAGGCCGGTAAAGGCAACACGGTACTTCGGCTCGAGTGGGGCCATCATCTTTTCCGACTGCTGAGATTTTTTATATTCACTGTAAGGAATCAGCCCGTCCTGTCCATCCAGGTTGTCTTTATCCGGGGTTAGGATGAGCACTTGGGAGGTTATCTCGTTGCTCGCTATGTCGTTGAATGTGTAGTTAATTCTGAGGAGTCGAGGGGAGCCATCATGTATGGAGTTTTCTACAGATATCTGTTCCAGGTTTACGGTTTCCAGGTTTAGGTAGGTCAGGGAGACCAAGTCGGTGAAGCAGTCTCCGCTGATGGACGTACTGTCTTGGTTATCATTGTAACCTTTTATTTCCAGTCCGACTAGGGAATGGAACTTCTTTTGGAGGTTTCTAGTGAGTTTGACGCTACCGGAGCCGGGAGCTTGAATCAGGGACATTACCTATAAAATGGAAGGAAATGAAATCATACATTGGACATTTTTCTCTGACATGTTTTCGTTAATTGATCATTTTATGGGATTATAAATGTTACCTGAGTAGTAGGCGGTATAATGCTAAACAGAGTTTCTAGGGAGTCACTATCATTACTTCGGATCATGCAGGTCACTGTAGATAGCATTGACTCCCGTTGTCGCCTCCTGTGCAGTTTCGGATTTTCATAGACCTGGAAAGAGAAACTATCTTAATTTTCACAAAATCTTAACCCTTCCTTCCGTGGCTCCATCAACTTAACACGGCTTGGTTCAACGACTTATAAAAAATTAGAGTTAGTGTTTGCGTTTGGTTTGCGATGGGATGTTATGACGGACCTCATTATGCTCTGTGAACGGATTGAACCGCTCATGTTCCGGATCGTCTTTGTCTAGATGCACCTCCGACTCTACCCATTTCCACGATTCTTGGTTGTGAAGATAGTCCGTATAACAGATGCAATCTGTGGGGCATCCATCGTCATCAGTCGACCTGGTCGGATGACTGAGACAACCCTGCAGAATAATTATACATGAACAATTGTATAATTAGTTTACCTACTTATAATTTTGTCGAGTCCAGTTTAAAAAAATTGTAATTTTTACCTCCAGAACGTAAATGACTATTAGAAAAGCACGCAATATAAACTCCATTGCTTTGTATTGGCTCTAAGAACTTCTTCCTTCTTCGTACATTTGGTTATAAATTTAGGATCAAGTGTTATTCCGTCCTCTTCCAATGAAGCAATGATCATCAACACCGGAAGAAGTAATCGCATCCTCCCCTTATCTCACTTTTTGTTTCCGTGCGCTTCCTCCAAGCAACCATGTCAGGTTCAGGGCTTCCATGTTTCGCCATAGCCATAGTCAATCATAGTTGATAGTTTTGTTCGCATCCATTTGTCAGTAAGTTTGATGTGCATATTATATGGTATGATGGATGTGCTTAAAATATTTAATCATGTTGGTATGGGAGATGGAGCACTGTTCAAGAGAATGGAGAAAAATGTACTACCAGTTAAGTCTGGATTAATCTTTAAGAGAAGTTAAGGAGTTGGTAGTATGACTTATGGATGATTTTTATATGCGCATCTTTTCTTCTCCAGATGTACCGGCCAGTTCCATGTATTTTATGACTTACGAAACAACGAAAAAGGCGCTGGCGAAACTGTCAGGGAATACTGGTGGCGGGTTGAGTGTATTTCAGACATTGTTTGCTGGAGGGTTTGCTGGCATTCTTAACTGGGCTGTCGCCATTCCTGCTGATGTTATGAAGAGTCGTCTTCAAACAGGTAAAATGAAATAAAAGCCATGGACTGTTTGTCAGCTTAAGATTAGTCACCATTCTCGTGAACATAACTGAAGTTATGTTTGATTTTTTTTTAAATAATTTTCAGCACCGGAAGGCAAATATCCCAGAGGGGTACGTGATATATTTCCAGTCCTACTGAAAGAAGAAGGTCCTCGAGGATTTTTCAAAGGAATAGCCCCCGTCATGCTTCGAGCTTTCCCAGCCAATGCGGCTTGCTTTATGGGATTCGAGTTGGCACTCAGCTTTCTCAACTGGGCAGCCCCTAACCTCTGATTTACTAATTGAATAGGTAATTGATTAGGTGATAAATAAATCAATTTACAGTTTACAAAAAATTCTGTCTGACTTTTCCAGCGTAACCATTTAAAATGTCGAGTTCTCTCTTGGAAGTCAAAGACTCAAAAACATATTGCATGTTAAATAAAATAACTTCTCTATAGAAGCCAAAGTCACATTTAAAGTTAAAGGTGAAAGCTTAAAGAAATATTTTTTTTGAGTAATTGTAACTCCAGAAATTATGATTGAATTACTTATTTTGTCGTCAGTGAAAACCACGTAGGTATGTGAACTTATTAAATGTGATTTGGGATATATTTAAATATTTTTTAAACGAGATATAGGTGATAAAAATATTACTGTTATTTTTAGCGTTAGTTATTATTCCTGGAAAAAATGGTGCAAGCGCACACAATCTAAAATGCTCGCTTTACATACTTGTTACGCCTATCCTAGAATAAAGTTATTTAACGGCCTACACTTCCCGTCCTTCACCTTTAAATTGTTAGGCATTGAAATTATATTCATAATAATCATATTGTATTAGCTAAACGCTTTCATGTCACTATATTCATGTTATCCCCTTCAACAATACCGTTTGCGACCAGAAACATTTATATTTGGGGCAAATAATTTGTCCATTAAATCGTTTATAGATGTGCTCTTTAAAATACATTACATGAGAATAAAACTACACACTACTGCTGAATTTTTCTATAAATAACTTAATTTATTTGGAAACAAAAGATATTCAAATACATTCATTCATAAAGTAACTTCACAATTTAACTGTAGTCAATTTTGCAACGTCTTTTATAAAAAATTTCCCTCCTCTCCCATCAAAGCTAAACCGGCAATCAAAGCACAAGGGTATAGCTGACAGAGAGAAGGAGGTGACTACAAATTGCGAAAGTGGATATTGAATACTAAACTAACACAGAACTAGTTAAAATAAAGTGTAATAATACAGAGAAAACGGACTCACACTTTTTAAAAGTTGTAAAACACGTTTCCTTTCAATACTCGACGCACTTCTTGTATTAATAATCAGTGAAACTGGGTTGAAAAAGAAGGTGCGGACACTTTTTACTTATGTTAAAAGCATTTAAGGTATCTTCTATACAATAGGTTTGAAACAGTTGATTGAATAATTAAGCTTTTGCGATGCTTGTGATTACAAAGTCTTAATTTTAGTTCATTGGAAGAATTTGAGTAGAATGTTGAATCAGTCCATTGGACACTTTTTTAAAATTAAAACTGCAAAACAATAAACAAAGGATAATAATTAGATATCAAACTTTCAATGACATTTTAATGTTTAGATATTGTTGAGTGACTTATTGTTACCCTTTTCAAAAACTCTTCTGCACAGATACGTGCTCTGGCATTAACGGCTAACTTCATTTCACTGATTTCTTTGTCAATCTCTTCCATAAAATGAATCACAAAATCAACCAGCTTGTGCTTAAACATTTGTTCCGTGTGGAAGTTTGTTATCAGGAAACTGATATCATAACCCTGGAAAGTAAATTAATTAAGTATTAGAATATAATTAAATCCTGAGCCGTAATACTGTGCTGAGATAATTATTAACAATTAACTATTCCATTTCATACCTCTATAGGCTTCCGCCTTAAAACCACAAAGTTCTCCGCCCGCATCATCATAAATCTCATGAATTTGTGACATAGGATTTTCTCAATTTCGTCCGCCTGTTTGATCGCTATGCTTACTCGTACGGAATTAATTGAGGCTTCAATTAGCACTTTTTCTTTCTCGTTTCTGCTAATCACTACGGGATTTAAGAGAAGCTCTCTACTTGCTCTGTAAAATTATGGAAATCAATTAGACACCTGATCAGTAAAATTCAACCTTTGTTTGAAGAAGGCAATTTGTGAATTGATTGTCGCATGATTGCTATTCCTTACCTAACTTCCACCTCCGGTTTATTATGGCGTTCTACTACCTGGGATGAAAAGTTCTCCAGGCACATGGCAGCCGTTAGTGTATGTCTAACAGCCGTTAAATAAGGTCGTAATGTCGCTGCCTAAATGTTTGTTTGGAATAATGAACAAATCCAATCTATTAGTTAATGAACACCTAAATGAGTTATTATTGTAATTACGGTCAGTTTATTATTATTATTCCATACCATTGTGAGATCAGCTTATAAACTTATCCACAGATGACAAACGTATGAGAGTTGAAAAAAGATCCAACGCCGGATATCAAACTCCCCAGACGTTTTAATCCTTCTTCAGGCACCTATGCAACATATCAGACATCACAACCAAAAAATTAGTTATACATATGACAATAATTAATAATATCCCGAGAAAATATATAGCTCATATTTAAAAACTAACGAATAATAACTAACTTTTACAACTAGAAAAAACTTCCTAACTTTCTATCCAACCCTCGACACTCAAACAAACCCGATTTGTAATTTAGTTTTTTAATCAGTTTCCAAATCAGTTAGCTTTTAAAATCAATTATATATATATATTGTACATAGCATGTAATATGGTGACTCATTTAGCCATACACAGAATATAGTGATCAGGATAATTATGATCCATAATACAACACAACTTATGTTGTAGAAGCGTAGCAAATCATATCAATTTCCGGCCTTCCAACATCCAATCCCATATCATATCGTACATTAATGAAATCATATTTAACTGCATAGCACAGCCGGTCTACAATCTACAATCCATATAATTTCACGTCCATATAGCTCTTTTATAGCCATACCACAAAAACCGCAAAACAATCAACATCCACAACATTCAACATTACATACTCTTTCAATGACAAACGACGTTTAAGAAGAGTAAAATTAAACAAAACTGTAAACAGCATAATCATAAATGCATTAACTTTCCCTACGCACAACAATGCAGCACAAGTACAAACATCCATCTAATCCTCTTCCTAAATCAATCAACTATTTCATAGTCCTTCTTCATTGTTTGTTCCACCTAGCTCGACAATTAACTCATATTCGCATATATATACGAAATAACGACGCAAAAATTAACACTCCTCCAAACTTACCTGATTTTGATTTTTTTTAACTGCACTTCCTATTCCTTTCTTGACTCCATTCAAACTCAAAGTTCCACCCTTTTTTAGTTTAAAGTTTATGTTAACTCATTTCACCAGCATCAAGCATCCATCCACACAATTGATTGCGGCATTACTAAATGCTTATTCAAGCATCATTCCATTATTTGCTTAACAAAGTCTTATCAATTTTTAGCAGCTCACAGCGACAGCCAGCCGATAAAAAAAATGCTGATGATATGATGATGATTCAGTTGATTTCGATGAAGAAGAATGACAAACGAGAAGCTCTGCTCGTTTCCCCTTTCCCAAATTATGGATTAAATCATAGTTAAAAGTTAAATCTCAGATGATATCAGATGACAAACAAACAACAACAACCAGGCATCAACAATTTTTTAACTGTTTTTATTTTTATTTTTTCGGAAACTTTTCGTAAAAGCACTCTCGAAAAGGAAAACAATTGATGTTTTGGGTTGACAAGATGATCTGGGCTGCTGCGGCGATATGACAAATCAATGCAAACACAAACCTAAAAAAGCAGCAGAAGAGGGGTCCCTTTTGGTCTGTGCGTGTCTCCTCTCCACTCATTCTGGAGGGGGCGAGAACTCTTGATTTGAATGGAATATGGATAGGATAAGGATGAAGGAGAAAATGGTATATCCTCCTTTGTTAGAGGAAGTGATGGGGATGAGTGGCTGCCGTATCCTTTCCGTTGTAAAAGTTTGGCGTTCAGTCCGGCATTAATTTTGGAAAAGTACTGTTCGGTACGATTATGAGACGGTACAATGCGGGTGGGAATGGGATAACATTGCGTTGTTGAGGTTGGGACATGTGTTTGGAGATGGAGTTGTACTGTAGTTTTGTGGAAAGCAAGGGAATTGGATGGAGAAAATGTGTGTGAGGAGAGGAATAAGCAGAGAGAGCTACTACGACATGACGACGTTGTTGTTTCAGGTTTAGACTCGTTTTGTTGAGCTCAGCAGATCATAACACAACATTCGTAGTCGAATCATTTTACTTTTCGGAGGAGGCTGCCAAACAAAACAGATCGAGTTTGACTTGAGTGAGTAGTATAGTAGGAAGAAAGGAGAAAAGTGAAGATCCAAGTAATTTTGGAGTGATTGACCACTCCAGTGATTAACTTTAAAATTAAAGGCTTCCTTTTTGGAAGCTGAGTTTTGTAGGATAGTTGTTTAGTTTGGAAAGTGAATATTTTTTTTGGAGGGAGTTTGCTTGGTAGTGTAGAAATTTAGGTTTGGAAAGTTGTAGTTTGTTTTTGGAGAAGTTGAATGTGGAGGGGAAGAAAGGACCAGGAGGAGAGAAGACTTGCCGGTTTTAATTATAGTTATATTGAGGTGAGTATAACTTTATTTGGAATTGAAGCTTGAGCTATGTACTTATGTACATTAGGTTGATGCTATTAGGATGTCTTCGGTAGATTAAACTTAATTATAGTGTTTCAGCCATAGTCTGATATTGGATGATGATAAGAGATTGTAGGTCGCATAATTAGACACGTGACACCTGAGGGGGAGGAGGATTTTTTAACAATCAGCGATTGATTTCCAGTTTTCTTCTATTGAGAACTTTTGAGGTTGGAGGTAGGCAAGTTTAAATAATTGCTGATGATTGATGATAGTCTGTCAGTTGTAGGATAAATATGGTAACGCTGGCTCGAGGCTTGCTTATCATTATGATTCATTTGTTGACGCTTATTTTGTTTTGTAGCAGGTGACTTGGTTCGGCGTTGATATGAAGGCGTAGCCTGTTGGTTAATATTAGTGATGAAATGTAAAACAGTCATGTCAGATAAGACTGACCAAAAAAACAAGATGACCGTTCAGACAGGGAAGGAAGAAGTTGTAACAACTGTAAGCCAGGAGGCTGCTGATCCTAAGGGGGAAAAGCAAAGGAGGGATTCTGGGTCGCCACGTCAGGAGGGCTTGGATATTGATGGAATTTTTCCAGCTGAAGATCAGGAAAATCAGGGGGTAAGAGTAATAGTTGATTCATGATAAGTTGATTGATTGGTGTTCATTTAGTTTTAATTTAATGAGTAAACTGTGATAAATTGTAATTGTAATATTTTTGTGCATGTTATGAGGTTGGTGCGGAGCTGTTCAAAGAGCTGTGGAATAAAAGGGCTGAAGAACGACGGGAGTTCCGGAAGGGCAATCTTGATGTTAATCGGGATGCGTTTGAAAAGCTTGTCAAGGCGAAGAAACTGGACTCCAATTTAAAGAAATGTACGGCCTTCGTCAGAAAAATGGTATGTTTAGGTTTCGATAAATATGTTGCTCATTATGATTAGATAGCGAAGTATTTTTGAAATAACTTAAATTTAGTTTTGTAGATGAGTAAATTGTAGTGGTTTAACTATTGTGATTAGGTTTATTTGTGGGACTAATTAATTTTTTTCTGTAGAAACAATTCGTGGAATCTCAGAAAACATCGGTGGTCTCCGATTTGAATTCCTTGAATCTAACAAAATATCAAAGTGAGATTGCCACTGTGATTGTTGAAGGGAAGTTTAGAAGGGATGAGCTACCTGCGATACTTAATGTTTGCTCAGAACTTCATAAACGGTACTCCGAGTTTGCTGAATCAATGTTGGAAGGTTTTAAGAAAGTTTTGCGTCCAAAGAAAGGGGAAGTGGTAAGACTGAATTATGTAAACAAGAAATATGGCCGAAATGACGTTACGTATAATTATTTATTTTTAAATGTGGTGTAATTGATCATTACAGACTCCCGCTGTGATCAGCAAAGCAGCTTCCGACATACGCTTATATGCTGAACTGCTATTGGGTGGGATCATAGCACAGCAAGAGGGCTACGCGGTGCTACAGACGACAATCAAGAATATGGTGGCTATCGATAAGGAAGGCTCTCAGTTTGTGGTCCCTTTCACAACATTACTCAAAGGATTGGCAGATGACTTGCTGGGTATCTTTCCTAAACGCAATAAAGAAGTTTTGGAGACTCACGGACACCGTTTTAGTCAGTTAGTTCGGAGTGATGCTTTAACAAGTGATAAGAAGAAGGAGTTGCGAAGCTTGCTTCATGAATATTTTACTGTGGTTTCATCGAATGTTGTTCAGGTAATTTGTTGATTATTCAATTTACCTACTTTTGTTGCTGCTTGCCAGTGCCTTTTCAGGGTGGCAGACCTGTTTAAAACGATTTTGGTTTTTTGTTTATACAGAAACACGAGGAGTTGCTCCGCTCTGAGCGATACAACAGGAAGCTATTGATAACAAAAGGAGAAATCCCTCCAGAACGGGTTGAGGCACAGAATGAGCTCGCCACTAAGTTCGAAAAATATCACAGCAGTGCAACGAAATTGGCGGCTTTGCTTAACATGCATATGCCAGTTTTAAAACAGTTGCCTCCTGGTGAGATTGAAAATACAAAATTAGGATATTGTACGACGACGTACGTCTTATGTCTTTAGAATCTAAAAAAATTATTACTAAATTCTATTCTTAGATCCGGAAGATGAATTGGAAAAGGCGCTGTTGACAACGGTGGATGGAGAGGTATTAACTGAAGTACCTGGGATTATCCTTTTTGACAATGAAGAAAATAGGCAGTTCTACCAAGACTACCCTGACCTAAAAGTGTATCTCCCTCCGGTAGTCTACAGGGATACTATTGTTCAAATGGAAGAAAAGGTGAAGCAGAAATATTTGCATGTGTATTTTTATCAATTTTCAGTATAAGTATTTGGATTTCCCATAATAATCTCGTGATTTCTTTCCAAATTTCCAGACCAAAAAGATGGAAGAAATCGAGAAAACATTGGACCAGTTCGATGAAGCGGCGGAGCAAGCAGAGTTACAGGATGAAAAAGAAACTGCAGAAGAAGCAACTGCAGCTGACGTCGACGGTGATTTGCCTCCGTCAATGCGAGGTTTTTTTTAAAGATTGCATGTAAGAAATAATGTTCTGAAGAACTCGATAAATATATTATTTGTTGTTTGTTAGAAACGGAGGAAGAAAAGGAAAGGGAAGCTGTGGAGACAAAAGAAAAGGATAAAATCGTCAGACCTGAAAAGCAGGCCTTCAGTAGGTACCTGGACAGTCTAGTGAATTTAGTGAATAAGAATATGATTGACAAAGCCGCAATCGAATTTGCCGAGTGCTTTAATAACAAGCGTCATCGCCGAGAATTAGTACGGTATGGATTGTACCAAAACAGTACTCAACTTAATTACGAAATAAATTGGCATATATTATATTAATAAGGGAATAATTTCGTAAATGACTTTTTATTAAAATTTGCAGGCGTATATTCGTGGTTCCTCGACAGAGGGTTGATCTCCTTCCTTTGTACTCTCGCTTAGTCGCCATTCTTTCAAGAGTATTTCCCGATGTTGGGATTGATCTTTCTACGATGCTTCAAAAGGACTTCCGATACCTGGTTATGAAGAAAGATCAAATTAAAATCGAAACAAAGTTGAAAATTACACGGTTCATAGGGGAGCTTGTCAACTTTTCCATTTTTCCAAAGTCTGAAGCTTTTAACTGCCTTAAAATGTTGCTCCGAAACTTTACACATCATCAGGTTGAAATGGCTTGTGCTTTCCTGGAGACCTGTGGTCGGCTCCTTTATCGAAGTACAGATAGCCACCGTCGTATGAAAATATATCTGGTAAGTATATTTGGAACACACATTTTCCATATTATTACCGAAAGCAAATTGTTTTGTCAAATTAAAAACCTTAATCATGCTAAATAACGTTGTTCATGTTTGCAGGAAGAAATCTTGAGAAAAAAGACTGTGCGTAATTTGGAGGCAAGGTATGTGTACATGGTGGACAATGCCCTTTGCCATGTATGTCCTCCTCCCGCGGCTTCCGTAGTGAGAACGAAAAAGATCCCATTATTTGCTTTTATGGAACATGTGTTATGGGAAGATCTCAATAAAACTACAATCGAGAGGGCACACGATATGTTGAGGATGTATGACTGGAAAGATCCGCATAAATATCTGTTAGTCGTTAATATCATGAGTGCTCCGTGGAAGTTCAATTACGTCCAAATGGAAGCCGCCGCTGCACTTTTAGCTGCCGTAAAGAAATTCCGGGTGAGACTAACTAAAATTAATTATAATAACGTAAACAATAGTCTCATATCATTATTAGTATCATCTATGTACATGAACATTCCATTTAATAACTCGTTTACTATTCCTCCAGCCGTCTGTTACCATCTCAGTCGTGGAGAATCTTACAGAACAAATTCGAATGGGATTGGATTACGAGTTCGATGACTTCAATATTTTTCGAATGGCTGCAAGCCAGTTCCTGGCCTACATTTATACGTACAAGGGTGTTACTACAACCACCATGTTTAATGTAAGCGTTTAAGGTTTTAAGTGCTTGTTATTATTCGATTTTTCATAAATACTTGCTAGCTACAATTTAAGTGTTAATGTGTTGTTTAAAGGTTTGGTACTACCTGATATCCTACGGGGTAACCTACCGAGACGATATATTCACGAAGACGGATCCCCCAGATAGTTTACATCGTGTAAGAATGATTTGCCAAATGCTTCGGGTCTCTGCTGATTATTTAACCAGCACTAACTCTAGACGGCGGCTCAATTTCTTTCTTAAGTATTTCCAGGTAATTAATCACGGCTGGATTGGTGCCATAAATTGTTTTTATTTTATTTACAGATTTTATGTTAGTCTTTAATTACTTTTTAAACTTGCAGCGCTACTACGTTTACAAAAGGAACCTACCATGCTGGCAGATGATAGATTTTCCATATTCTGTCGAAGAATTTTATGAGGACACAATGCGGCGAGTAAGGTATAAATGGAAGCTTGCGCGTACCATGGAGGAAGCTGAGTTGGACATCGCTGAGATGGATCAGCAACTACGGAATAAAGTGAAAAGTGATGATGTGAAAACTGCTATCAGCATTCCAATGAACCGCGTGGCAGTGAAGTCTCTGAAGGAGCCTAAGAAGTGTAAGTTGCCTATTCAAGTTGATTATTACACACAGAAAATACAATTTTTACTTCGTTATAATTAACAAAAGTTTCTCTATAATATATGTTCTTTCTAGCTCGTCGCAAACGTGTGCAAAACTCAACACCTCCGAGCTTAGGGAACATTGCTGAGGAGCTTGATGACGAAGCAGAACAACTAGCTAGCGAATTTCAGGTCAGTTGCCACCGGAATCAATTGTTGCCCCATTATAACTTCTATTTAATTACGGAAGTAGCTATACTAAATATTACCAAATCATTCTCGTTGTATTGTCCCACACAGGCTGTTCTCTCCGATCCTTATGAATTGTTCGATGCTGAAGAGCATAAGGACTGTGACACTGGGACTGTAGATGACAGTGATTTCTTGGCAGCGTTTGAGAAAATGTGTATAGAAGCTAATCAAGCGGCATCGAATCGCGGAGGTCAGTCGAAAGACATCCCGGTGCCAATGAGCATCCCAGTGAACAAGATAGGAGGAGGTATAATCATTGGAGGTGAAAATGAACTACAGTAACTGTATATTTAAAATGGGGATATCTGTACTTTAAAATGCTATTCTCTTACAGGCGAATCTAATATCGACGGAGTGGTCAAAGTCACCCTCCTCACTAAGAAGAACAACCGACAAAAGTTGAAAACTGTGGAAGTTCCGGCGGATCAGGATTTTATTGTTAACATTCGATCTCGTGAAGAAGTACGGAATATGTTATATTGAATACCGTCAGTCTAAACCATTCATATAATGCAACCAATTTTTTATTTTCCATTTCCTTTTGATTTAATTTTCCAGGAGGAGAGAGAGGAGAAGCAACGTATGAAAAGTCGCACCTTGGCAATCACCCGGCTGCAGGAGGAGGAAGAGCGTCGTGAGGCGGTTCAAACCGTATCCCAACTGGTTTTTAACAGACCCACAAACCAACCATTTAGCTTCAAATAATTTACTTTCCAGTCTCAGAACTTATCATATTTTTTGTCATGATTATCTTTAAAGTATTTACTCTTTGCAAAGAAATTATATTAATTCTAGGGAGTTTTTTTTTGTGAAATCATTTTATTGACTTGTTAAAACTAAACACATATCTTGTTGAAGTACATCACAACTCATGTCAGAAACATTATGGAAGCTAGATTTAGTTTTTAGTAAGGAAGAATATTTTACATCTTGTCTTTAAAAGTATGATTTTCGTTTTTTTTTTTCAAAAAAAAAAAACCAACATTTGTAATGTTGGAAGTGTGTGTGTAAGTGAAAATGTATTTTGTAGATGAGAGATCATCGCTATTGATATAATATAAATTATAGCTAATACAGTTGAGAATACTGAGAAATCGGACTGAGAAGTTTGTATTTGTTGTTGTTATTATTAGTAACATGCTTATTTTTTCCTAATAACGCATAATAGAGGAGTAAGCATGTGGCAAAGGTCAGCATTAAAAATCCAAACAAGGGCTTGTGCATAATCCATGTGAGTCCTGTGGTTGAGCAGCAGAGGAAGGTGGCAACTACCAAGCTAAACTTCATGGGTCCCACAGACATTAAGTTCTGGACGACGGGATTGCGTCGGTCTGTTCCATAAAAAAATATAGATATTGAAGCACTTAAGAATTGTAGTAATTAGGCAATGAAAAGTAATTAAGTATAGGGTAGAACGGGATTGAATTCGGTATCATTAAATAGGCATCGAAAGGTATGTTTACTTAGAAGGGTGATGGTCTTTGAGGAAAGCCATGAACCGAATATGACCGTCGTCGTCGAGAAAACCCGGAATATCCATACGTATAGGGTTGTGAGTGCGTGCTCCTTTGTGAAGATTTCCATGTGTGATTTTCTCCCCTCATGTAAAAAGGCAATTTGGGCACCAGATTCCGTGTAAAAAGGCTTCAGCTCGTTTCCTGACTGCTTTGCTATGACGCTTACCTTCAAAGTTTGCAAAAGAAAATTTAAAAAAAAATCAATGAAGAGCATACACGACGACCTGGATTTTTTAAATATATATAACTAAATAACTGCATACGTATGAGCCAGTAGGGCCTGCAAAAGAAAACTGAACTCGCAAATCCCCCACAGAAGGATTCCATAAATCGGAGGAGTGGTAATAAAGTCCCATGTGCATTTTGATGTCAAACGCCTCCGGCCTCTCTCCACCCGTGAACTGAACAAAGGTGGTGAATTTTTCTTTGAGCTCCTTCCCCAGCCCAAAGACTCCGATGTAGACGTATGGATTTAAACGTATTTCAGTTGGTATGGGAATGTAGCTAAAATGTTTAGAATAAATTGCGTCAGTAAATAAAGCCGGTAAATTGGCAATCCATACTAACAGCTCATATTTGTAATTATACCGGGGATTATCATGATTCTTTGGATCCTGGAACTTGCTGCTATCTACTAGTTTGTCCCTCCACATTTGTGAGTATTTGAAGGTTGTATTTTGACTTTGTACTTCGGCCGAATCTCCAATGACATTGCTGTAAATCATCATCAGATTATCATAAAATACACGGAGTTAAACACACAACTGTAAAGTAAATTAAGATGATACATATGTCATTATTTCAAACTCTGTTTTATCCATACACAACGTGTTCCTCCACCCACTGGTACATTTGTACTCTCCGTTTAAGTTTTACGGCGGCGATGGACACGCCGTAAAAGGGGTCCTCCAGCGGCTCCGACATCCTTAAATAGCCGACTACGTGCACAAGCCTTCCCTCATTCTCTTTGAGGATCATGTCGGCAGAAATTAATGGGGAGACTGCGCGGAGCCCTTCATGGTATGACCTTGAGCTTTCAATAGCCCTCCCCTATAAAATAAAA
>JAQGAI010000975.1:0-16564 GCA_034696905.1 Lepidocyrtus violaceus | reverse complement strand
GCACATGGATGATGATGATGATGATGCTGAATGCTCACTTTCACTTGCGCTTTCTCCTTATCTTTTCTTCCTTCAACTTTTAACCTCCTTTCCCTGCTCCCCGTCCCAATTCCAACAAGTGACTCGAAAAAAAGACTGTTCCGCGTACAACGATGAGGATGAGTTCCCTCCCACAAGGAAAAAAGGTACTTATGAGATAATCCAATGTTTTAATGGGATGTGCGTCAGAACCTCCTCATTCATATGTATGTCAATGAAGAGAAAATAACTGGGGGAAACGTATCGTGTCTATATCAGTGTTAGTTATTTTTTTTTGCGAATTGGCTGGCTGAACTCATAGTCCAGAGGAGAGGAGCGCGAGCTGAATGAGTTTTTTTTCCTTTGCTCAGCCCTGCTCGGAATTCGTTTCTCTACTTTCCTTTGAGGATTGTGACAGAGGAGAAAGATGAGAGGAGTTGGTTGGGTCTCTCTCCGGGCTTGGCATACATATGTTGCTCAGCTGGAGATGATCTTGGATGATGATGGTGACATGAATTGGATTGACACTAACGTTTGTGGTTTTGTGGCTTTTTATTTTCCCTTTCCTGCTTTCTTTTTTTTTGCGGAGAAAGTTGAATACTGGATTAAAGAGAAAGTCGATTTTTTTCTGATGCTATTTGATGTCTTCTCGTTCCTTTTGTGAATTTGTGATGATGATGATGTTTGTGTCGGTTTTTTTTTCAGCACACAAAAAAGTAATAAAACTGCAAATGCACAGGAGAATATTCTTTTCTTTTTGCACAAGAGAGGAAAGTAGTTATTGGAACGTCAAATGAAACTGGAGAGTAAGTAGCAGTAGAGTTCGATTCGGCTATGTTTGGTGGTGAAAGATTAGTTTCCTCGAACGGGACGGGTTGACAGGTTTAATGTGTTTAAGATCACACAACACCACCACTCCAACTCGCTATCTTCGAGACTCAAAAGAGAAAAAAATCACTTGCTGTTTTTCTCCCAAGCGCCACCAACAAAACAACCCAAGAGCCTTTCTCTGTAGAGTTGAGAGAGGGAGAGACTGACTGACTTCAAATTAATTGACTTAATTCTGTAATTTCATTAGCGAAAAAAGTAGTTCATGTGGTGGGTTCTGGTCCTTCTTCCCAATTTTCTCTTCTGATGTTAGGAAATGAGTTAGGAAGAATTTTTGACCTACGGACTTAACTTTTTGCTTTGGTTTTAACATTGAAGCAATCAAAGTTTTTTTTTACCGAGGTTTCACTTTCTCTTTTCCAGTCAAGGCTGACTTTTCTAGTTTCTATTTGTAATTACAATGTATTTGGGTTAGGGTTAGGTTTAAGGAGAAAGATAATCACGTCAAAACTAAACCGGAGTCTTTTTTCAAAAAAGTTTTCGAAACTTGTTTTTGTAACAAATTGGAAGTTTGTGAAAGCAAAACCGAGAGAATGTAGAAAAGTATCTGTTTTCAATTTGAGTTTCTTCTTCCAAGAAGGAAAACAGTTTGATTTTTTTCTGAGAAGAGCAGCAGCAGAGTTCCAGGCAAACGCTGTTGCTTCACCGGATGCAGGTTGAAGACTGAGTTGGAGTGAGCCGATCTTCACGTTTTCTTCAGTGGAGTTGGCTCTGCTCCTGCTACATACATAGCTCATTCCAATGCAGTTGGCCTGACTGACTGAGTAGCTTTCTATTTCAGAGGAACTCACGTCGTATCGTAGCTACAGTAGCGAGTAGCACTGGCTGTTCCAAACTTTGGAAAGCAGCTCTGCTCTGCTCATACGTATTCGATCACCGCTTTGCTCTAGTCTCAAACTTAGGCTTATTCTGTTCAGTTTGGGAAACACAAATGGCTAGGTTGCCTTTTCCACTTGCTCCAACAACAAAATACTACAGAAAGAAAGGAGTAGCGTAAACATTGGATGGATGGAGGGAAATGGAATGGAGTACAATGGAATGGAGGAAGGAGAAAGTAAAGTAGAATGGAATAGGTGGCTTGCTTGCTCGGATCGGATCTGAAGAGAAGAAAGCACTTCATCTTTAAACAGTGCTGGCGGGTGGCAACCTTCTTCAAGAAAGAAAGAATGCAGCGTAGGTGCATTGTTTGATTAGTTTCGGGGAAGAAAAAGAAAACAAAAAAACAGTCAGTTTTTTTAGATAAGGATCAGGAAAAAATCGATTAAAATCCTTAATCCCATCTACTCAAAATTTCTTTTTCAAGGAATTTGCAAATCATTCCAAAATTCGCAAGTTTGGATTGCTTCCACCGAGAACTAATGCATTTGTTTTTACATTTTGTTTTTTTGTAGATCTTTAAAAAGTTTTCCTTCGAGAGCGAAATCAAAACATTCCATTCCAGCTACTTATAATTATCACGGAAACCTTTAACGAGTCCGAACAGAAAAACAAAAAGTTTTTGTTTTTTTTCTCTTCTTCCTCGAAATAATTCCCCCCCATGCATGTGCCAAATCCAATCCGAATCCGACATCATCCAACATTCAAATGGAAGAATTAACCTAAACCATCCAAATCACAGAAAAAAACACGTGTGAATTAGAAACAAAAACTAGATACTTCTTTCCTTTTACACCAGAAAAACAAAGCTTCTTTTTCGAACTTTTTTTTAAGTATCTCGACAGAGTAGTCTCACCAGCATACAACCAATCCAACACTGATTCTTTGATTCAATAAACTCTCATGGAAAAAAAAACTTTTTCCCCATCAGACTACTCACTCTCCCAAACTATTTTCCCCATCTTCTCGCCAACTTTTTTCTTCGTCCAATTTCCTCATCATCATCATCAGCTTCCACCAACGCGATCCAGACAAAAAGAAAAGAAAAAAATCCAAACCAACTCCAGTTGATAATGATGAAGGAGAAAACGGGCAACCGGAAACAAGGAGCAAACAGCATAACTGAAAAGGACAGGCATGACTAACAAAAATAGACAAAAAAAACGAAAAAAGATTCTTTTTCTTCTATCGGAGACTCGATAAAAATGGTGATATAAATAGTTTATATTTGTCTAGAAAGGAACAAACAGCCTTGTACAGGATTAGATGATATAACATTCCCATCTCTTGGCAGATTACAGAGCGAGCGTTGCTTGCGTGCACTTTTAACAAGACAACGAGACAACCAATTTGATTGACACTTTGACACTTATTTCTTTTCTCTCATCTTTCACTTCATCCCTCTGACACAAACAAGAGCAGCAGCAGCAGAGAAAAGAAAGAAAAAAAAACTTTTTTTGTGTAGTTTACTATCATGAATGATGATCTGATCATGATGAATTTCATTAATATCATCTCATCATCATCATCTTGTATCATCCTTGAAGAAAAGAAAACTTGTTATTTGTCTAATAATCCGTGTTACAAGTTGAGTTGAGTGTAGCTGGGTAGAACAAAGTTAGTTTTTCGTTGTCCAAAAAATACCATCATGTTTCTGGGGAAAAAAATCAATACAGCAATTAAATGTTGTTCGATTGGAGTAATGTGCCGGAATGATGATCATCCCACGCACGATATAAAATTAGATCCGAACTGCAAGAAAGAGAAAAAAATTTCCGGGGGAAAAAGTGAATGCGTTTGGGGAAGATTATTTTCTCCTATTGTTGCAATGACACTCAGATGTCGCCCATTCCATTTCATTCTATGAAATAATTTACATATTTGCACATTCCTCCACTCTTCCATGTCCATTTTTTTCTTCCTAGTCTGGAATCATTTGTGTCAACAAGCTTGAGATATAAAAATAGATATTATATTTTTTTCCCTTTCCGCCCCGTTCCCGCTGTCATGTTGTTATTACTTCCTTTATTGCCCTCTCTTTGAAAATATGCGTAGAAAGAAGCTCCATCCTATGAGCTGTCCAAAACACTCGGTTTTTCTTTTTTCAGTTGTTGACTATTAGAAAAAAAATTCTGTACACAAAAAAAAAACAGTTTCTCTAAAAAAAAAGCGGAAAAATATGGAACAGTAAAGGAAAGTGATGTTATGTTATGTAAAGATAGGTGAAATGGGCTGGGATGTTGTTGTGGATGATGTGGAGGAGGACTTGAATGGGAAACGAAAATGTCTGATGGGATGTTTTGATGTTGAGGATGCTGTGATGCATGTGATAAGTCACAACGAATATGTCACTCAGGATTTGCATATTTATTCATCTTTTCTCCATTTCATCCTAAAACATGGAGAGAGAGATGAGATAAGCATTGGATGTGGATGTGGAGGAGGAGGAAGGTTCATTCATTCATTCCGCAAAAAAAAGGAAAATGGAGGGAAGCATCCCATGTCATGTATGAGTCTTCTTGTCTAGTGAGGAGGAGGATTATATTGAGTGTGAAATGTCTTTATACTTGTGTGATGATAATAAAACAGTGCTAAAAGAGATCATTTTTTGGTGGTGTGTCTTTGGAGGAAGTAGTGGTGGAGGTGGAGGAGTTATACCGGGATACTGACTTAGCTGTCAACTTGATTCGTCGGGGTGATGTGTTGGAACAAAAAATTCTCATCCATTCCATCCATAAACATAAAACAAGTCTTTTCCTTCCTATACAAGAATGAAGTGGAGTGGAGTAAAGTGGGCGAGGAATCGAGAGCCTCATTTTAGAAATATTTTATGCATTCAATTTTGGCTGAAAATTTTCCAAGTACATTTATTCCCGTCCAAAACAACACAGCCATTCCATTGAGTAAAAAAGAAACCGGTGATGGGGATAATGTTGATGTTCCTGCACTTGATGATGATGATGATGGTGATGAAGCTCGTATGGAAATTGGTGTGATGATGTCGGTCGACACTGGTGCATCCATCTGATTCCAATTTTACTTACTTGGCTTGGCTTGGCAGAGGCCAAACTACTTCAACACTTTTCCAGTCATCCAAGCCATATCAACATCCACTTGAGGGGAAAGATTTTAGATTTGCAAAGGGGTTCCGTAGTTCAGTTCCATCCAGCTCCTCTTCCCCAGGATTAGCTTTTTTTACGCAAAATTATCTCCTTTCCCAAGTTGAGAGGAAGGAGAAACAGGCATGTTATGTTTTTGTATGCATTTTATTCACACGCCACATTATCATCAGCTTCCAAGTTCCAATCTCATCTCATGCATTTTACTCTCCTCCAACCAGATCCAGTCGGTTTTTTAAACGGCTCTTCAAGAGAAAGTTGTTGGAACGGTTTAATGTTTTTTTCTCTTCTCTCTGCTCTTGGTTCTGATACTCAATTCAACTCCAGCAGCAGCAGAACCTTTAACTTAAGTTATGTACATGTATTTAGTGTTTAGGCAGTTTACTTACTTTGCTTCACTCCTGTACTGGTTCTGGTATGGCTGGGGTCTGATTCTGTTTGGTATGCAGTTTTACATATTTTTTTTTCTTCTACAGAAAGTAAAACAGCTCTGGGTTGACTATGACGATGAACTTGCCATGTCGATTTGCCTGGTGGTGTGCATACAAGTGGAGAGGCGTAAATTACTTCTGTCTCATTTAATTCCTCTTTCCCGGCCCCGGCTCCTTTCCCCTCGTTTATTTCTCCACCTACTAGTCAGCAGCAGCAGCAGCCGGAGAGTTGGAATATGGAAGTCTAACATGGACTTACTTACCGATCCGATTCTACTAAAAAAGGGAAAAGGAGAAGTTAGTGGCTGGGGAAGAAACAAGAAGAGTGAGTGTGCTGCTGCATAGAAGTAAGTTGAGTTAATGCGTAACTCTTTCTCTTCCGCTTATTCTGCTGCTCCTTCCTTGTTAGAGGAGGTCTTAACGATATCAGGAGCAAATAACCATATAAAATTGCTTCACTATGGAAGGTTCTATTCTGTTCTGCTGTTTTATGCAATGTGAAATTGGCCAGTTCCTCCTTCAAAGAAGGGAAAAGTGTTTGGTGGAGGGATGGAGGCAGTTGTGCAGGTTAATTTTTTGTGTGGAGAATGTCTTAAATCTCCAAGATTTTCGTTTGGAAGCATTGTAGGCAAGGATGAAGATGAAGGCATAAACCTGGTCGCTTTTTTATGGGTTGGTGAGTGCGAGTATGTGTGTATGGCTGGTTGTTTTATATCCGAGCGTATAGTTAAATGTGTTAAGTAAGCTGGTTTACTTAGTTTGGCTCGTTTTTTACGTTGGCTTGGCTTGGCTGCATGAATCTTGAAGCCACATCTTACCTCCTGTTGCTTTCTCCGGATTTGATATAGAGTAAATATTATGGACATTGCTTTAAGTAAAGTATAAACTAGATATATTTTGGGAGAAGTTACGTAATTTATTTCTTGGAATAAAGGAATGCACTTCCGTCTGGGATTTAATGAACATGTTTAATGCTTCTATTAACTGTCACCATTAACTTCTATTGTCAATGTGGACAGGTTTGGTGAGTCAAATGAATTATGCGAAATAAAAGGAATGCAATTTGATGAATAATTAGGTAGATTTTTTTGAGCTTTTACAAATAAAAAACCATTTTTATTTTATATAATTTGAAATTTATTTATTTATTTGTGACAAGTGTTGGTAATAATGAGCGTAGAGTAGAGTAGAGTATTAGTAGCTCAAGCAATGTTCGATTTTGGTTTTTGAAGGTACACACATAAATATATACATTGCGTAAGAATTTTATGATTTGATTTTATTACAATAATTGTATTTAGGTATATTTACATATTTTACGCTAATTGCTCCATTTTATTTTTTATACATGTTATGAATAATGTGCATGCATATTTAACTAGCTACCTATGTATTACACACACGACTTGGTAAAGGGAACACCACCATTGTTAAAAAACAAACAGAGCTAAAATTTGCATAATTAGTTGTGCTCTTTCGTTTTGTTAAAGCTATTTATAGGCTACACTAATTTACATATTTATGTATCAAGCCTATCCAAAGTCTCCGTATAATTATTCGTAGGTGCAGACTGCAGACTAATTGACATATTTAAATATAGTATGCTCCTTCCTATTTACAGTGTTCAAGCCAGCAAACAGTTAGTGCTAAATTAATTACTAATTCATAAAAGTTAATTCCTCCTAACCCTAACCACTGACGACCTTCAAACAGAAGTACATAATATATTACGTAACGTGCAATAAACGAACGTTTTTTTATGAAAGGGGAACCTTCGAATAACCTTCAATTTTTGTTTAAGAAGTGTCTATTTAGGGGAGTCTTCTACTCGTTGGTGAGTGCTCATAATATAATTCATCCATCCATCATATTGTCATTGTCGCATTACATAATAATGAGAGTTCATATAAGTTTAGTGCATTGGCCCCATAATGACTTTTAGGGTCATTTATTTGTTTAGAATTGCTTAGCTTGCTATCTGTATAATTGTTTTATTTATAGAATTCAGAATAAATTTAACGCAGATTCCGAGTGGAAAACGTTCTTGCGACTTAAACATGACTGGTCAACCAAATTAAAATTAGTCATGAAAATTTCTCCCTCAGTTAGTGGAACATCTTTCGCCATTATGTTTACTATGTTACATTAAATGAAGCGTTAGGATGGGCGGGCGGGGTTCTATTATTATTTAGTAGACTAATGTAAATGACAAGATGTATTTGGTGACCTTCTTACCAATTATAGTGCTTTACACTTACTTAGACTTTAATTACTTACCTAACCTAACCTTGATTAGATATAGATATTTGTGTGTGTAGCTCATGTATGTACAGATTAATAGTCATGTTCATTGGTAACTGAAAAAAACGGGTATGAATATATATATATATAAAAATTTTGGTATTTGTTTGTGCTTTTTGGTTTTTAGGTATCCATCCACTTACTTTCCTTACCTACTAGTCACATAGCTTCCGTTCGTATTTGGTGTTCCCGATGGAGGTAACAATATTATGCATAAATTAGCTTACTTTTAGTTAGCTTCTTACTAGAATGCTGGAGAAAGTGACTTATGGGGAGTTTTTTTTAATGCATTACAAAACAAAATTGCGCGATTATTTGAATCGGAAAATGGATTATTTCTTACAATTTTTGTAATTAGCGAAGTAAAAATGATTCGGATAAGTTTTATCATAGAAAAAATGAATGGGCTCCGGCGATCAGTAAAGTTAGCGGGATGAGGAATCCGGTCATGGTCCATGACACTCGGGGATGGCCAACGGCTGTAAAACAAATAATGATCATTTGCAAAATTACAAATGAGTAGGTTTTCTTTGCCAGGCTATTGTCAATGATTAAATAATAGCTAATTTTAATCTGTACATTAAAGAAGAAAATACTTACACATTCGCATCGCATCCTTGAGTTCCAGAGACCCTATAAAAATGTTAAGGAAATAAAAAATATCCTGAATTAGAAAATTGATTGAGACATGAAAAAAGTTATTGAAACTAAATTGTTCGTTTAGCTAACCCGGTTCGAACACAGTCGTTTTTCTCTTCACATAGTTGGTCGAGGGGATGGCAAGCTCGCAGTCGAAAACCGAGCCGATCATCGAGGACAGGGTAGTGTCCTCAATGACCTTGTATGCTCGAACGTCATAGGCACCATCTTCGTACTCGTCGTATCTGACCACTACGTCCGGGACCCTGATGATGACGATGATTTGAATCAAATAAAAAAAATGCAAATTTAGTGACTGAAGAAGCTTCTTCAAAGGACACTCTTGGCACATATGCCAGCAAAATGAACTACTTTTTAAGAGTGACTTACTCCTGTTCCTCGTGGTAGAATGCCATCTTGGGCATGGGGAACACTCTGGTCGCCGAGCAGGAAATATTGACAAAGTTCCCCCGTCGATTCTCCATCACCTTCATCTCCATCTCTTTCTCCGGGGCTGGAATTTAAAAAAAATTAAACATTTAATAAATTAATTATTATACATATAGATAAATTTGACTAATTATCCATTATGCTTTATTGAAACCTTATTACGAACACATCTGACTATTTCATAAATTGACTTTGCCTTGTTAAGAATATTATTGACGTCAACAACTGGTCATCTTCTCTAACAGAGAAACAGTTAACTTGATTGATTGATTAAATCTACAGAATTGATTCTCTATTCCCTGCATATTTATTTTCCCCTTCAAAATAACCCAGTAACGATCCTTCACTAAATAAATATCAAACCTGCCACTCCCGATCATCCTCAAAAACCCGAACCAGCTCAGCTCGATGCAAAATAAACAAAAGGTACAAACGGAAAACGAAAATCCTCAACCTGTCCCTAGCCTTAAATCAATATCCTTCTCTGTCTTCTTTCCACCAAAACCAAACTTTATTCCCTTGTCATTCATTTGCATATAAATGTAATTTAATTCCAAATTGCACCAAAAAAACAAAACAAGTTGTTCCGACTCCGACCGGAGAAGCTCCAACCGCATTACTTCTTCCCTCTCAAACTGATCATTAAAAACTCTCCTACTACAACGATCCGAAACTATCTATTTTAATTGGGATGTTTTGTTTTGGAATGGATTTCTTACCCAAGAAAAACACAAAATATGAAATGAAAAGGAACAAAACATGACTGACGAGCGTAATAATAATATTAATAGAGCCAATGGGAAGAAAAAAAGTTGGTTGTTTCTATAAAAAAGGAAGAAAAAAACTTTCCCCGCATCCAATTATCCTCTCCAATCCACCCCAAACCAATTTAACAACTTGCCCTAATTCATTGTTATTATTGCCTCTTCAATCATATTTTCCCGAATGATGATAATATGGAAATTGCATGCAATAATGAACCAACTTGTTTCAGTTCCAAGTTACAACCAACTCGCTTCTCCTCCTCATGAAAATGAATATTCATTATTATTATTACGGATATGGATATAAATTAAATGCCTTCCTTCCTCCCTTCCCTATATCAATTTCATGCCATTAGGCCATGGGCTGGTGGAAGACAATGAGCGCCTAACTAACTTCTCTCTGCTGAACTTTCACTTTCACATACGCAATCCTGGCCCTGGCCTGCCATGCCAAAAGTCAGCCACTGCTTGGGATAATACTATGTAATAATGTCTGATAATTTCGTAATAATTTTCTGTGGTAAGGACGGTTAGTGACTCGAAAACTGGTTTGGAACGAACTTGCACGAACAACTTCAGTTTAATACATCCTGAAAAGCACTCATTCCACTCCATCATCATCATCATCACCATCAGCATTGCTTCTCCCACATCTGTTGCGTTTCCCTCGCAAAACCTCCCTCCCACATTAGTTGGCTAATGGATATGTTATTTGGTTTCGGGTTATAATGTGAATAATTTCGTTCTATTTTTATGTAGATCCAATCATCATCATCATTATTATTATTTTCCACTGATTGTTTCATTAATTATCCTCCTCCTCCATCGAGAAAGCGTAATCAAATCAAATCAGAAGCGAGCTAAGCAAACCTTCCTACGCGTATGAAAATCACCACAATTGAAAAATAACTTACTACATTATTTTTATCGCTTGCTTTCACTCACGAACTGCTCATGCTACATTTACTGCTCGAGGAAAGAAAAAAAACTTTGATAAAGTATACAAAAAAAAAACTCTTCCCTTTCCAGAACATAACATATTTACGTAATAATGCTTGCATGTGTGCTCGTGCTCTTGTGTTTACTTAAAAAACTCCATCAAATTAGCTACATTCCATGTGAAATTCAAAAAAGGAAGGAGCAGCAGCAGGAACAGGCGAGCCTTCATTTCATAAAAACAATCCCATTTCAAAACATTTGGTTGGCAATTGAAAAAAGAAAAACAAATGGGCTTACATACATCTGTACCTTCTACTATTTCTACATCCACTCCTAAAACAATTTTCGTGTAATGAAATGAATTTGGATGTAAAGTAAAATATTTTATATTTATGTTGCATAAAAATGATTTAATATATTCCCGTTTCACTTGTTCTAAATATGCTTATTTATGTGTGTGTGTGAATTCATAAAATCCCCATTGATTGGGTAATAGCGTGAGGTAAATTAATTATTCTTAAAGGTTGTTGGGTGGAGTGGAGTGGACTCCTGCCGTTAATCATTGTTAACCGTAATCGATCACAGTTTACCTGCTACAACGGGAGAAAAAAAACACTTTCACCCAAGCATATTATGTTCAAACATCAAAAGTGAAGTTGGTATTTGCATTGGCCAACGGTGGCTAGAATCGAATTAAATTGAGAAGTTTTTCACGGTTTCACGGGTGGAAGGGAAAAGTGCAGGTGACACAAATTCCATTCCACTCCTTACCCTACCCAAGCACAAGCACATATTTCTTTACTTGAATGCATCAATGCATGGCTGCACATAAACTATTCACCTGTCACACACTCCCGGATTTCCCATGAAATGCACTCCGCTTCCTCAAAGGTACTTCCTCCCAACTACATAGTCTATGGAGAAAAAAATGTTCGGTTTTCCCTCAAACATTCCTTTCCTTCCTATTGCTTTCGAATTATTTGATCCTTTTAAGCATTCCTCCCACCCTTTGCCATAGATAACGTTATCCTTCCCCCATCGACCACATGATCCATTTCCAATTCCACCAGGAACATGCTTTCTCTGTCCCAAACTGGTTCAATCAAGTGAAAAAATTATTGACGCTGGCTTACTTATCATATCTATCGGATCATAACCCGCTTCTTTCCTTGGTGGAAAATGAAAGCACTCAAAATCATCATCTTTATCCGATTCAGTGCAGTGCAGCATTAAAACTTTCAAAAAAAAATCCATTCCTTCCTCAAGTCATGTTATTTCATCCCTGCGCCATATGATATGAATGATCCATTCGAGAAGGTAAGAAATTGTCATTCACACTTTCACCTACAGACTTTCCCTTCACTCCTTTCTTTCCATAGCCAAGCCCATTGATCCTTGAGCAAACAGGAAAGAAAAAAAAATGAGAGAGAAACCTTCTCTCAAGTTGGTTGAAGGAAACCCGAGAGCCAAGTAATATGCTCCATATTACATAAGCCTGTTTTTCTTTCCCTTCCTTGCTCAAATATTGAATTGCCTTTCCCCAAGTAAAAAAAATATTGCACTACACCTATGAGAAATCCCTTTCACTTTCCCATTATTTACACACGTCAGTGAGTGAGGCCGGATCTCACACGGAAATTTTCCTCCCTCGGGGTACTGAATTCCACTCAAGCGTAGGGAAGAAAAGAAAATGTACCCAAGCTAAGCTTCCGAATATGCTATGGATGAAATGAACCCAAGTAACCCTTCTTTATACGTAAGAAGAAGAGAAAGTTGTGTATATTTTGTTCCTTCATGAAGAAATCAAAATTTTTGGCTGGCCATTGTGGAACTGTCTTGTTGTTGGTCAAGCAGTCCGAAATTTTCTCTCCATCAGAAAAATACAAGTTTATGGATTTGAATGGAACGAATTGTATGATCAGAAATATGCAGAGGGAGATCCTACAAAAAATTACTTTCACTTCCGAGCAAATCTCCCGATTTTTTTTCTCTTTGGAGAAGCTGACGAAGTAAACAAGTAAACTGTGATGTAATCTTACACTTACGCTGCTGGTGAAAGTAAACAAGTCTACTAAAGTAAAAAGCCCAGTTGTTAATGTTGATATTTATGTATAAGAGAAAGCTTTCGTCGAGTTTTTTTTGATAATCCAAAAAATAACATAACCGGCTCTGTTCTGTTCTGAAGATTTTCTTTAGCTGCTTAGCATTTTCTTCTTAGGACTTTCTCCTCAGCTTAAGTCTGAGAATATTATAAGCAGTGTTGTTGTTGGAAGAAAATGGGAAAGTGTTTGTTCGTTTGGTCAGGTTTGAATTTCCTCATCGGAATCCCTTTCCCCTTTCCCTACAAAACTGACGGAGGAAAAGAAACTCATATTTCATCTGGAGAATACGTAAAAGTGAAAGGAGGAGAGAAAGTCCTGCCTGCACATCACATCCTGCTTACTACTCCCTTTTTTTGGAGGAAACAAAATATACAGTAAATATTAGACAAAATCCGGAATCTATTCGGAAGAATATCATCTTAATACATAAATATCCTCTAAAGGGAAAGAAATAAATATGGGTATCCGCCCGTCTTTCTTTCTTTCTTTATTCCATCCTATTCCTCATTTCATTGCTTTCGCTGCTGTAGAGTTTGTGTAAGCCACATATTGTATTTCACACCAGAATCTTCCAATTTTTTTAGAAAAAAAAAGGATCATGTTCTGTTTATGATGATGTGGAGGGAATTTGGAGTGAGAATGAGGATGGAGGGAAGAGTAAACTTGGATATGCCTGGGAATACCATTTCCTTTGAGAAATTATGCGTGTCTGTCTAACAAAAATGTACATATCTGATCAGATCACACAGTTTTTTTTTCTTCTTGCGCTTTCCCAACTTTCTCTTTTTTTGGCGAGGGATTCAGCCACTGGCAATGGACATGGTTCAAAGAAACAAATGCTGAAAAAAATATTCATACAGAAAGAAAAAAACACGTAGTCGACCAGCACATGTCTTTCTTTCATATTTTCTAACGTGTTTATTCCACTTTCCTTTGTGGAAGTGGAGGTGTTGCTTTTATTTTATTTTGCTTTCTCTTTGAAGCTGGTGTGGTAACACTAAAAAAATAGAAATGGAGAATGAGCCAAAAAAAAATTATACATATCATGAAAAATATATAGGCCATCATGTCAGTTTTCATACACATGCCATGCTTGATGTGTGAGCTAGCCCATCAGTTTTTACTATGTACATAGTAGTTGGAGAAAGTTGTTATTTTTTTAGCTGTTTGTGTGTGAGCCATGAGAGGCTGATGGAAACGTTAATTTTTTTTCAGTGTTAGAAAAACAAACATGACATGAGCCATTTCAATTCTATTTTTTCTTCTTGTGTTTTTTATTATTCATTTCGAGGAACTTTGTATAAAAAACCAGAGCTGGACAGGTAGAGAGTGAACAGCAAAATGAGAAGGCGAGGAAAAAATCGGGAATGTAAATAGAAAAAAAAAGGTTAATGAATGAATTAGAAGAAGGAAAGTCATACATGACTGGAGGGAAAGTTGGGAAGGAAAAGGTAGCTAAGGAAAAAAAGACGTCTAATTCCTTTCATTTCTTTCCTTTCTCTGCTACCATTTCACTTTGAGCGAGAAAGGTAATTAATGAATTTAACAGTGGATTGGTCACCGTAGACCAAGCGAGTTTATAGTTTCCTCGAAAGGAAGGCTAAAGAGAAAAAGAAAATTGAGTGATTGTGCATGGCAAAAGTGAAAGCAGTGGCAGCATATTTTATTTGCATATTTTTTCAGTTTTCACCTTTCCCCAATCTTATCTCATCTTTTTTCGAGTAACAAGAAGAACAAGGAGGGAAAACGGCAAATAACACTCAGCCAGTGAAAGAACATGGCATGTAAATCAAATATGAATGACATGAGCCATGCCAAATGCCCATGCAATTCTCCCTGAAAAAAAAACGAAACAATTTTTGTTTTGTTTCATTTTCTTATTCACGCTGCACAGGCATGTTCCGAGAACCCGATATAAGCTTCTGAAGGTTGTTGGATGGAAACTAGAAAGACATAAATTAACAAAGAGGGAAAGTACGAAAGAAAGCAAAGCAATTTATTAAGAGAGTGGAAAAATACCCGGGAAAGGATATTATGCAGGTTTTTGAAGGAGTGATAGGAAGGTGAATAATCTGTCTGCTCATATCTCGTGGGTCACATACATAAATACTTAGCGCTGGGGCTGATGCACGCGCTTTCCTTCTTATCAGACATGGACTTAACGAGAAGAGAAAAAAAAATTTCCCCCTAACTTTCTCTCTTGTGATGTGCGTTTGGTGTGTTCCTCCAGCGTTGGAAAATTACCAACTAACCCTCCAAAGCTTATCAAGACGAGGATGTGCTGGGAGAATGTGTAAGCAAGCCCAAGAGACAAAAACAGGAGAAGAGAAAGCAGAGGGATCTATCCAAATCGCCGTTCCTCGCAGAAAAAAAGGAATGGTAAATGAGTGAATGAGCGGAGGAGGTGGAGGCTCATGCTCAAATATTCTCTCTCATCAACGTTCTTTCTCTTAAAAAAAAAGTTTTTAGAAAATGTTTAGCAGTGCCGGTTTGTCTACCGCTGTAAAAGAATGAGTTGAGACTATCGTGATGTGGATGTGGTGGTGTTGGTTGGGTCTTAAAATTTCGAAGGAAAGGGAAAATGCAGCAGCAGCAGCAATAGAATTAGTCCCAAGTAGTCTAGTGGGCTTTCCTGCATGTCGGGAAGAAATTAGTCAAAAAAAAAGAAAGAAAAAAACAAGCGGGAGTCGTTTTCGGAGAGGAGAATACAACTTGCATAGACTCGCTGCTTGGGCTTTAGCTAGAATCATCAGCAACGCAACCACCATCACTGTCTACATTCCAAACTATGCAATAATAATACGAAAGTTGTAGGAAAGGAATTGTGTGCAGTCGGGAGGAAGCCTGAGCCAGAATGTGAACACTGCATAGTTGAAGAAGGAAAGTCAAGGGAAAATGAATAATTTTTCCTTTCTCTCTCTGCGTTCCTTTCCTTCCTTCTACCCTGAACTTTGAATGTTTGGGGAAGTAAAAGTGTGCATGGCATGTTTTCTTCTTTTCCATTCTTTTTTTTTCCTCTAATATCCTGTGTGTTGGATTGGGAGACGGCGGAAATGCAATTAATTAGCTGGGAACGGGAGAGAGAGAGAGAGAGACGGCCTCTTTTTCTTCAACGATTTTTCCCCAAGTCTACCGATTTAGTATACATGCATAAGTTGGCCGTGTTGTATGCAGTGAAATATGCATGGAGATAAGGAAAGGACTGCAGCTTGCATAAGAAAAAAGCATAAAAAAATCCGGAACAAGGAATGGGAGGGATTGGGAACCAAAAAATTTGCATGGGGCTTATCAAATTACAAGGGCAGCGTTAATTGTATGGGTGGCAAATGGCTATTTCGACAAGGTTCCAGAATTTTTCAAACAAATTATAGTGCTTTATGCAAAGATAACGAGAGAAAGCTGCACTGCACACTTTAACCTGATTTAATTGAATTGATTTTTTGAAGAAGAATAATAATTTTTAATTCAATTTTCTAATTTGATTTAGTTTTTTGTGGAACTTACCAAACACGATCATCCTCGCTGCCTCCATCGCATCCCCCTCGAAAGTGGAAACATGGCATATCCAGTTCCCAGTCAGCTCCGTAGTTGGTCGAATGATTTGAAGGGCTCGCCTCATCTTATAAGTATCTGCATCTGCTTGGTAGTCCAGATTCAGGCGCCCCTTCAGGATTCCCAGACTGGTGGGCTGGAAGTTGGGGATCCATTGGTAGACCGGGGTCTGCTTGCTGGAGAAGTACCACTTGACCACCAGGCCCTTCTTCTCGTTCTCCTCGACGCTGTAGTCGCAGTCCAGTATCACAGACTCCTCCGTCCCGTTCCGTATCACGTGGGGGACTGATAAGCTATTGATGCGGACAGCGGATATCCCTGTAAAGAAAAACAAAAAGAAAAAATTATTCATTTTTGCAAACATATTTTTCAAAAAAGAAAGCAAAGTGAAAGCACCAAAATTCATATTTCAATCTGAAACAACAAACGCAACAGGAAATTATTTTCCTTTCTCTGATCTCACCGCACCCCCCCCACCCCCCGAA